>JZKD02S1673574.1:75404-106999 GCA_000966675.3 Picea glauca | reverse complement strand
AATAAAATCACTTGGACTCAAGGCTATTTTATATGTTTATGCTTTATTTCACTTTAGTGTGCTTTCTAGTCTATTCCACATTCATAAAGTGGATTGACTCAACTAGCTTGTAACTTTTTATAAGAAAGATTTTACTTTCTCATCATCAATGCAATCTTGGTTCTCTTTATGTGTTCATGTTATCATTATATGGTATTGGATCCAAACGTTCTCAAAGCCATATCAAGAGTCTTGGGCCTTTGAAAGACGACATTTCCACTCTTGTGACTTCAACACTTTCGAAGCCATATTAAGAGTCTTGGGTCTTTGAAAGAAAAGTTTACCACTCTTTCAATTTCAACATTCTGGGTGCCACATATTATGGGTGAGGGTGAATACCTAGGGACTCTTTCTTGCAAATACAAATCAAGGAATCAATAGTGTGACACATAAAGAGCCAAAAGGGTTTCAGTTTTTTCGAAGCATGATCAATTCAAAGGATTTTTGAGCATATTCATTCCGTTCTTTCCTATTTTGATGCTTAGATTTACAGATTTGGAAGAATTGGTTGTTGGTTTATTATTTTCAGCATATCCAATTAGAAATTGACTGATCTCGTGCTGGTTGCTAGAAAATTTCACTGTTTTTAGAGCTGTTTGAGAGAAAAACTGTCAAGATTTATGTGTTTTGTTGTTGTTGTTGTTTGAGAGTATATCTATGGTTTATTGGGACATGTTTGAGCATATTTGAAAAAATATGTGTATTTTTGGGAATATTTATCAAAAATATACATTTTTTTAGTGGTATGTGGTTGTTGCAATAGTTTAGAGCTATAGTATCCAACTGTTCTTACTCTAGGATTGTTGTTTGATGGAGGGAAGAACATATATTTTTCTTTGTTTCAATATATTTTTCTTCATTTTTGTCTTATATCTACGACCTCTTTACCCAACATCATGTTGTAAGTAAGCTAGAGGTTATTTATAAATGACTAGAATATATGGAAGCAATGCATGTTGGCTATTTTTGAGTATGGTTCTTGACTAATATTTCTCTAGGTAATGTTACCCGTCCACAAGTTGTAGGTAAATATCATGACAAATTTGATGAAAAATATAGAGAAGTAATGTTGCTTCAATTATCCATGACAAATGAAATGATTCCCAAGGTCTGGATAAGGAAGAATTCAATAGAGGTTTGGAAGCATTTGAAAAAGTTGCATGAGACTTTAGTTAAGGGAAAATATTCTTCTTGAAGACTATGCTATTTTTGATCATAATGGATGAGAGTGAATCATTTTCTCAAGATCAAGGATATCATAGAACAATTTTCTACCATTGGTTGTAAGATGGAAGAGGAGGACATGGTGGTAATCATGATGAAAATATTACCATGTTCTTATGAGGATTTTATTGAGACCCTAATCATAACCATTATGAATGTTGACATGAATGTTGATGAGCTATGAAATACACTCTTACAATTACATGATAGATGGAAGAAACAATGTAGTAGCAACCATGAGATAGATGATTCATAACATGCCTTTGCAACTAACATCAAGGGAAAAGGAAAATTAGAAAAGACGAAAGGTTAAGGAAAAAATAAACATGTGGCCAAGGGATTGAAGACCATCACTTGTCAATATGGTGGTAAGGTGTGCCATATGAAGAAGCACTACAAAAAAGTTTGCATGATTAGAAAACCTAATAGAGAGGGCCTCAATAGAAGGCTCATGTCACAGAGCATATAAAGGAGAAGGATTCATCCTTCCTTGCATTCATGGCCAAGAAGAAACCAAATCAACTTAGGTAATTTACTTGGTACATTGATTCAATTGCATTATGACACTTCACCAACATAAGGACTTGTTCATAGAGTAAACTACATGTTCCTTTAAGGATTTGGTGATCTTCGATGGTGGGGAAGAGTACACCATAATTGAGGGAATATGTATATTTACTTTGGAGAAAAAAAATTGTTTTTATCAATGTGTGTTATGTGCGGGGTATGGAGCTTATTCTAATCTAAGTGAGTCAGATTATCATGCACTACCCCCATCTAGATGTCAATTTTAGAAATAAAAAATACCATATAGTTGATCACGTGACCAAGAAGGATATTTCTCTTGGTGTGGAGGATCATGGACTATTTAGATAGGTTGACATTGAATAGGTAAAGGATAATGCATTGGTAGCCAAGAGTGCATTATACATCACTACACTTTGTTATCAACGACATGTCACCTTAACATGACCTACATCTCTTAGTTGGCTCGAGAGAATCTGATAGATGTAATTTTGGATATTCAACGACAAATTTAGGATGTGTGCGGAGCTTGCTATGTAGGGAAGTAACACAAGTCACCATTTTATGAAGGAAAATCTTGGAAAGTGAAGAGAGTCCTTGATCCAGGTGGATATTGGTGGCCACCCACATGTTCCATATTCCAACTAGCTCATCTTGACAATTTTCAGTTCAACACATTTCTCTGTAATGGGGACATTTATTTGTAATTGTGGGTTTTTCACTTCCGAGGCTATCCTGAAGTCCTAAACAACATCCAGGTGGATATTGGTGGTCTCTCACCTATTACAATTGGATTATTTTGGAAGTTTTCATGTCAGTACATCTTTCTATACTTCCAGGGTCGTTTTGGGGCGCTAAACAATGTTTTCTTGTATTTTCGCATTCAAATTGTAGATAGAGTCAAAGTTTGACAATATGATGCGTATTTCTCAAAAATACCTTTCCAACGAGCTATCACATGCCTAAAACAAATATCGTATGCAAAAGTTATGACTCCGGGAAGTTAATGTACTAACTTACCCCAACGAGGCCCACATGAATTTTGACACTTCATCTCCTAGGGTTAGGTTTTTGGATGTCTAGGGTTTTGGCATTCATGTTTATCATAAAAAGGCCTTCAGAGCCTCATTGTAATCATCTTCTTGCGAACGAGCATAACTGTCACATCTCTTCTCAGAGATAAAGATGCCACCTTTCTAACGAGTCTTGTACTCTTTATTTTTACAGTCTCTATCCATTTCTTTCATTAATAGAAATCATGTCTTGTTGTATCTCTCCGTTTTTGGAATTTTTTATCAGTATTTCATTGTAATATCTCTGCTTTCATTTTGTTTTGAAAATATTCCGGATTAGTCCTTTAGCTGGTTCATGCAGACATTTGTGGACCAATGAACATGGCATCCATCATTGACACCGTGCATTTCCTTCTTTTTGTTGATGACTATAGTAGGAAGATGTGGGTGTATTTTTTGAAACCAAATTCTAACATGTTTAATGAATTTCAAACTTTCAAAGCCTTAGTAAAAAAAGAGTCAGGTTGTCACATTACCACTCTTAGGTATCATAGTGGTGGGGAATTCTATTCCAAAGAATTCAATAACTTTTGTGATAAACATGGGATCAAAAGATAGTTCACTACACCCTACTCTCCACAACAAAATGAAGTGGTTGAGAGGTAGAACCACACATTCACAGAGATGGCCATGTGTATGCTGCAAAATAGGTGTGGTCCAAATAGGTTTTGGGTTGAGTTAGTGTTCAAAAAATTATATCTATTGAATAGATCTCCGACGATGGTGGTGAAGCAAAAGACTCCAAAGGAAGAATGGTCTAGGAGGAAACCCAAATTAAGTCATCTTAAGGTCTTTGGTTCTACTACTTATGCTAGGATTCTAGATGAGAAGAGAACTGAGTTATACTTAAAGAGAACGAAATTGATGATCACATGGTACATTGAAATTCATAAAGCCTACAATTTGGTTTGTTTTAACACCAATTAGTTGATATTTATCAGAGATGTCATAGTTGATGAGGAAGTTGGACCTTCCTAACTTATTTAGAGATTAAAATTCCAAAAAAGTGGCCTATTGTAGCTCAGGATTAAGGTATCAAGCTTAAAAAAGTTATCGAATTAACGAGAACTTTGACCTCAAAACGAGAACTCTGGACTAAAAAACCCATATTTTTGCATAAAAAACATGAAAATCAACCCCCAAATCAAAAAGTGGTGCTACTGGTAGCACCATTTTTTCAAACAGGTTCAAAATTACAACATTTTTCAAGCATGTCCTTCAAAATTCATACAGTAGCTAAGAAAAACCTTAAAATCAACACCTAAAAAACAAAAACAAAAAAAACGATGTTACATAAAGTAAAATGTTTTTTTTCAAAACGTTAAAATTATAGATAATTTGAAATCATATTTTTAGCAGTTGGTACCATTAAAACCAAATCCTCAAAATCAACCATCAAATTGAAAAGTATTTCTACCTGTAGCACCCATTCTAAATTTGGGGTATTAAAATGACACATTTTCTAAAGGGTGTTGGCTAAACATTCTACCTTTTGGGTTTTTTGGCCGGAATCCAACGATGTAAATCTGGATAAAATCACTATTTTCTATTATTTAAATTGCATTTTTGAATGCATAAATGGATTCAACGTTTTGAAAAACCTCCGGGGCACTCCGATTATACAAAATTATCCACTCAAATATGTAGATCCAACCATTCCTCACCGGATTTTGGGAAAAATCAAATGGAAAAAGTCATTGAAAAACAACAAAAATGTAGAATGTTTAGACTACGCTTTTTTTAAAGTGGTAATATAAATCATCATTATTGTAAACAAAATCATAAAATCAACCCTTAAATGCTTACTTTTTAAATATTAGTTTATCACTCCAAGCACAAGATAATACATAATGCCATGAAAATATCACCCTATACTCTAAAAAATCACATCACTTTTTAATATTTGTTTACTTTTATTAAGAAAAAAGTAAATACACGTTACATTGAATGAAACATAAATCATTTCTTAAAAGTATTGTTACATTGTCCATATTCAAAACATATGAGCTAAGGAATTTTATTCTATTCTCCATAATCAAAGCATATAATTCATAAAACATAGAAATGATTCATAACTTCATGTAAGATCATATATAAGTTCAATGCTCATTTCTAGTTACCATACAAACATCATATGGATAAAAAATACATAAAATGTTTCATACACTTATTCAGATTGTCTCATGGATTCTAAAATACCATCAGAGTCTACGCTGTCTTCAGATGAATGATTGGACGAAGATGTAGATGATCCATACTCTTCTCTATTGTTGATGAATGCACCATATGAGTCTACATGCATGCCCAATATTTTAGATGTCAAAAGACTTTTAGATATACAACTAGGTTCAACAGACTCCTATTTTGCAGTTATTTCTTGTGGAAGCAACCTCTTGATAATCTCTATTGTCCTGGAGCGAAGAGTTCCTCTCTTTGTCAAATTGAAGTCATAAACAAATATATCAATATCCTCTAATTTTAAGAGGTCAATGCGACGACGAATTGTATTTTGACCCTTTATTTTTCTCTTTCTATTGATATGTTTCTCAACCACCATCATTGTCTTGTACACACCATTGAATGGGTGTGTACCTATTGCATACCAATGGACTTCAATTGCAAGAACATCTTCATTTTCTTTCTCAATCTTTATAACCTTTTCAATCCATAATGGATAACCATGTGGATCTTTAGTTGCTAAGACTGCAATCATGCTACCCTTCTTAATATCATGCACTGAACCTCTATAAAGGTCTTCCATGGCTTCACGTTGTGCGCATGACCTTAAAGAACCAATATACATTTCTCTTTCCTCTGCTTGTGTAAACTCAATAACAACTTGATATTCTTGTTTTTCAACAATGTTTATTTCTTCAGATTCATTTGACATATTTCGTGGCCAATGAAATGGAGTCTTCAAAAACATATCTTCATTTGTTGAGCTTGAAATTATGTCACTTTTACCATTGAAAAAAGACTCCCACCAAACAGAATCAACAACATCAAAGTACTCATATGTATCTTTAATGGACTTTTTTATTTCCATGCATTCTGAATAATCTACATCTCTATTAGGCCTCTGTGCATTATGAAATTCAATAATTGATTGGATGATCTAAAATTAACTTCAAAAATGCTAAACATGATTAAGGCCCCCATTCTGCAGTAGTTGAATACTGCTTTCCCCATTTAAGTGTTTTCCCATCAATTTTTTTG
The DNA here is from genome assembly GCA_000966675.3 of Picea glauca. Taxonomy (NCBI): domain Eukaryota; kingdom Viridiplantae; phylum Streptophyta; class Pinopsida; order Pinales; family Pinaceae; genus Picea; species Picea glauca. The sequence goes on along the minus strand of JZKD02S1673574.1, from coordinate 100,922 downwards.
AAACAAAATTGATGTTGGAAGCTAATGCTATTAAGCTCCTCAATACATTTTTCTTCACCATGCGATCCCTGAATAAATCTTTGCATGTCAACAATTTCTTCTAATATATGAAAAACAAGCTCTGGAATGTATGCTTTCTTAATACATTCAATCAATGATGGTTGGCTTCCAACATTTTTCCTCTTCAATGTTACTGAAAAATGATTGAATATTTGATCAATATGATCATGAATGTGTCCAACAAGAAGGAAACCAACTATCACCTTTTGAAAGATTCCCAGTTCAAAAAGCATGCTTAGATATCCAAACACAATTTGTTTTTTATTTTCATGACTAGTGTTGTCCAACTTTAGATAGAGAACTTGAGGAAGATTTCTAGACCAATGAGTGAGCACATGATGAATTATGGTGATGGAAACATTTGAACCGTTATGAATATTTTGAGTTGTGAAGTAAACCCTTGCACACATTTTTCCATTGAAAACCATACAACCAACCAAGTGAAACTAAATGAAATTTTCTTCCTATAAATTTTTTGGTGTATGGACAAAATATGGTAAAGTGTTTTCTTTTGGTCCATGCCATCAATTATCGTACCTAAATATTTGTTTGGAGCATCATAACACTTCTTCCAATGTTTGTACAACTTTTTCCTTTCACTTGATTGTTGATTCCTATGTTCTTGAAGTGTTTTGACTATGGAATCTGCACATGACATAAAATGAAAATATTGATCATATGTTTTCATAGTTGATAACTATCCAATTTAAAAAAATAAAAATAGTAAATACATACCTCTTTCCACCCCTTCAGATTTATCTCTTCTTGATTTAAGAGTAGCACATATACTTCAAATCCCCATCCTTGACTTCTTAGGAATACATACATTGTTGAATTGTTTCTTCCATATTCTTGTAAAATATGCATATTTAATAAAATTACCATTTCCTTCAACACCTCTAACTTATTCTTTGTGTAACAACCCTAATTAATTCTTTAATTATCATGAATGATAAATATTAGTTTAATGAATTATTAAAATAGATTTAAGGAGACTTTATTATATTATTATTATTATTGGTAGTTGAACCAATTAATGGGAGGGACAAGGTGGTTGAGGAATTAATGGAGGGTAAGGCGGTTGGAGAAAGGAATTGGAGGGAGAAAGATAAGGGAGAAGGGAGAACTCGGGAAGGGGGGTATTTGTTTTTGGGGATATTTTGGTTCATGGGAAGGTAAGAAAATTCGGAGAGGAAGAAGGAGGGGAGTAGGAAACAACAATTTTGGGACTGGAACAATTTTTCTTGAGGACTCTCACAGGGGCATAGTTGTTACTGAGAATTTTGGGCTTGGGGGCCAGGAAACCGTAAGGATTCCTGGAGCTAAGGAGCTGGAGAGACTATTCCTAGTTGGCTGGGAGGTTACTCAGTTTGGGAAAGATCCATCAGCTTCAGGTTCAACATCATCAGCTTTAGGTTCTGCATCGGGTTGAGGTAAATACCTTATGCATTTTCTTATACTTCTATTCATTATGCTCATTATACTGTTGTTCATTATGCTCATTATACTGTTGAACATTATTATTATGCTTTAACAGTAAATAAAGAAGTAAATTAGAAATAATTTATGTATTTATATTTATTCTTATGAGGCTCTGTATGCACTGACCTTACATATGGTATCAGAGCCCGATTTTAAAATTGAAACCTGGGCTTGACCACCCACAACACTGAGATTTTGTCTTTGTACCAACATGGTTTGCAACCTCTTCTTATGCAATCCAATTTGGCTGCAATCCAATTTGGGTTGTTAAACAAATATAATTTAGAAATAACATCAATTGAATCTTCAATTTAGATTTAGAGAGTTTGATAAAGCAACAAAAAAAAACCCCACACAAATATATGCAACTTATTGAATATTAATGAAATGAAACTATGCTGATTTGAACAAGAAGAATTACCATCCCCACAAGAGAATGATCAACAAATTCAAGCAATCAAGAAATGATTTTATCAAACTGAAATACTCGAGCAAAGAATATACACCAAATCCATGTTTTAAAGGAAAGCCGACAAAACCAAAACATATGCAAAAGAGTTGCTCATTTAGTTCCCCATCTGAGAAATTGTTTTTAAACCAAACCCAAGATTTATCACTATGAGCACGCTCCTACAGTGACATAGATCGAAGAACTGCAAGAAAAAGAGCAATTATATATAAAATCCAGGTGTAATAACACTCAACACAGAATCCTTGGGACATAAAACCTCTTAAAAGCAAACATCAGTAGTTTAGACTGATAACCCCTTTAGATATGCTAAGATAGAATCAAGGAATAAAACAATACAAAAACTGTACAGGAAAAGTACAACAACATACTTAAATGGTGTAATGCATATTTTCAATATCTTGGATTGTCTTATGACCAACCAGATCTTTGTAGATTCTTTGTGCTTAAGTAGCTTTATGTTCCCACACCACACTCCTTCCATTGACTCTTGTAGTCAAACCTATATAGTTTGGAACTTCCTGGGAGGATTGTGCCGAGGTTTTGGTAATGGAGAGGAGGGATCGTAGAAGGCATTGTTGAGAGGCCCAGACGTCAAGTGTGAGATTTCTTGGTAATGATGTTTTTCGTTTCTATGGACTCTTTGGGCTGCTTCCATTCGCACCGACTGCAACAATTCTCCCCCCCCGAGGAGTGATAGCGTATGCGTCAAGGAAGTTGAAGCAACATGAAGAGATTTATGTTACTCATGATTTAGAGTTGGCAGTTGTAATGCTAGCTCTGAAACTTTGGAGGCACTATCTAGTGGGGTGAAACTTTCAGCTCAAAATGGACCATGAAAGTTTAAAACATCTCTTCACTCAAAGGGATCTCAATGATAGGTAGAGGCAATGGAGTGAGTTTATGAGTGAGTACGATTTTGGAATTTCTTACATCAAGGGAAAGGAGAATGTAGTCACCGATGCCTTGAGTAGGAGACCACGTTTCTTCTCTTTGGTACCCTTAAAATTCAATCTTAGGGAGTAGGTGTTGGGGCAACTCCTTGGAGATAGTTGGTATTTGAAGGTTACTTCAAACCTCTAGAGTGGGAGGCAATTAGATCCAAAGTATGAAGGATATAGCCTAGAAGTAGATGGACTATTAAGATATCAAGGAAGGATGTACATCCTCGAAGGTGGGGATATTCGAAGCATCATACTGAAGGAATCCCATAGATCACTTTATTGTGCGCATCCAGGTGTGAAGAAAATGTACATAGACATGAAAAAGATTTTCTTCCGGGTAGGTATGAAGCACGATGTAGTCCATTTCATCACCAAGTGCCTAGAGTGTCAACAAGTGAAAGCTGACCACCACCACCCAGAAGGTCTCCTACAACCACATGATGTCCCTATGTCCAAGTGGGAAGTCATTTCTATGGATTTTGTTGTGGGGTTTCCGCTCACATCGCATATACACAATGCCATTCTTGTGATAGTTGATAAGTTAACCAAGAGTGCTAATTTTATTCCTGTTAGAGCATTGATGTGGCATGCATGTTTGTAAGTGAGGTCATCCATTTGCATAGGATACCCAAGAAGATCATTTCAGATAGGGACTCCAGATTCACTTCTAGGTTTTGGACAAGTTTGCAGTCAGCGTTGGGGACTCAGTTGAACTTAAGCACAACTAATCATCCTGAAACATATGAGAAAACTGAGAGTAAATTAGGTTATGGAAGACATGCTTCGGATGTACGTTATGGATAATCAAACCCATTGGGAGAAGTGCCTACCTTTGGTAGAGTTTGCCTACAATAACAATTTTCATAGCTCCATTGGAATTCCACCCTACAAAGCTCTGTATGGAAGGCCATGCAGAACACCGTTGAGTTGGGAAAGGTTAGAATACCGAGTGACAGTTGGTCCATAATTGATTCAAGAGATGGAGGAACAGGTGATTTATATTAGGAAAAGACTAAAGGAAGCACAGGATAGACATAAAAGTTATGCTGATGCACGCAGGATTAATCGAAGTTATAAAGTGGGAGATCAAGTTTTCATTCGTATAAGGCCTAATAAGAGTACCATTCGGTTCGGCAAGCAAACAAAGTTGTCACCTTGATTTATAGGACCATTCAAAATCTAAGAGAGAATTGGACCCATTGCCTATTGTCTCATACTGCCACCCCACTTGCAAAAAACTCATAATGTTTTTCATGTATCTGTTCTACGTCATTATGTTGCTGATGAATCTCATAAACTGAATTGGAAGGAATTGTAGGTATCGAACACGGGAACCCTCACGGTAGAAATGTTATGCATATTGTACCATAGAGTCCGACAGCTCAGGAACCATTTGGTAGACCAAGTTAAGGTCCAATGGAACAAGTATAGCCCAGGATATGCTACTTGGGAGGATGCCGAGACATTACAACGAGATCATCCCTCACTTTTTTGACCACCTCGAGAATATGTTTCTCGAAGGCTGGGTGTATGTAATGCCACCTTTTGACTTAGACAACTAGAATTACCTAAGGCTTAATCACCTTTATTTTCTATTCACTGTGAAACTATTAATGTACACTTGAACTTTTAAGATGTATGAACCTATGTGAATGTTTAACATTATTTGAATGATGATGGATATTATGAAATCTATTATGTGAATGACAATTCTATGAATGTTTAATGTTATTTGAATGATGATGGAAATTATGCAATCTATTATGTGAATGGCAAGTCTATGAATGTTTAACGTTATTTGAATGATGATGGATATGATGCAATCTGTTAGGTGAATGTCAATTCTATGAATGTTTAACGTTATTTGAATTTTGATGGATATTATACAATCTATTATGTGAATGACAATTCTATGAATGTTTAACGTTATTTGAATGATGATGGATATGATGCAATCTATTATGTTAATGTCAATTCTATGAATGGTTAACGTTAATTGAATTATGGGGATATTATGCGATCTATTTCTAACTTGAAAATTTTGACATTTAAAGTTGTTGGTACGGGGATACCGAATCGAGATTATGGTTGAATGCATTTACATGATGATAATGCATAGATATGTATGAGTTTGTGCTATATACTAATCTGCAGGTCAATGGGCTATGAAATAGCCAAATGACAATGATAATAAAAGTGGATGTCATGAACACTAACCGAGAAACAATATGGTATGGATATTTGTATGTGAAATTATGTTGGTTTGAATACATTGCTATGATATATGGACCAATGCAGGTTTTTCAGGTGGTGAGACTGCCTAAAACTGAATATACGATGACAAAATCCCCAGCAACACAGTGCCACTGTATATTCCATGGTAGGGTGTGGACCCTAGTCCTATTAGGAGGGGTGGAGGCATTTCCCACCATGTATCCTCTAAAACCTAGAGTCATGGGAGGATGGTGTTAGCTCACGCTCTCCTAGATGTGTGATGATGATTGTCAATTGCCTGTTGGGGAAGCTTGGTCAAGAGAGTGACACTTCCTCTTACGGGTTCTATTTGGAGTTAGGTCAATATAGTTGACGCTACAAGATAGTCCATTAGAGGAAGGATAGGGATGGAAGATGGAAGTAAGTTAGGGAGGAAGGATGAATATAAATAGTTGAGAGTGTATGCAAATTTTTCCTTATAGTGGAATTTATTGTTTCCCCTTTTGAAAAGAAAACATGTATATATGTATATTCATAATTACTTAACTGAACTACAATTGTCTAAATTAACGTCATTGTGCTAAATTATTGTAATTAATGGATTTTGCGAACATTTTAATTGGTTTATTATCTTTTATGAAATGAATGGCATTGTTGATTGGATTGGATGCATACAAGAATTACTATAAGTGTGATAATTATTGTCAGTAGTACATGCGTGAGACTTGTATGTGATAGCTACACATGCATTTCTTGCACATGTACACTAGTATCAGTAAGCAAAATAATTTATTGGATATGAATGTATGAACCATGTGTCATTTTCCTTGTATTGTAAATTACTCTAACTTTGGGACGAAGTTTCTTGAAGGGTGGGTGTATGTAACAACCCTAATTAATTCTTTAATTATCATGAATGATAAATATTAATTTAATGAATTATTAAAATAGATTTAAGGAGACTTTAATATAATATTATTATTATTGGTAGTTGAACCAATTAATGGGAGGGATAAGGTGGTTCAGGAATTAATGGGGGGTAAGGCGGTTGGGGAAAGGAATTGGAGGGAGGAAGATAAGGGAGAACTCAGGAAGGGGGATATTTGTTTTTGGGGATATTTTTGGTTCATGGGAAGGTAAGAAAAATTGGAGAGGAAGAAGGAGGGGAGCAGAAAACAACAGTTTTGGGACTGGAACAATTTTTCTTGATGACTCCCTCAGGGGGACAATTGTTGTTGAGAATTTTGGGCTCGGGGGCGAGGAAACCATAAGGATTCCAGGAGCTAGGGAGCCAGAGAGGATGTTCCTAGTTGGCTGGGAGGTTACTTAGTTTGGGCAAGATCCATCAGCTTTAGGTTCAACATCATCAACAACATCACCAGCTTCAGGTTTTGCATCAGGTTTAGGTAAATACCTTATGCATTTTCTTATACTGATGTTCATCATGATCATTATACTACTATTCATTATGCTCATTATACTTCTGAACATTATTATTATGTTGGAATAGTAAATAAAGAAGTAAATTAGAAAGAATTTCTGTATTTATATTTATTCTTATGAGGCTCTGTATGCATTGGCCTTACACTTTGTACAAGTTGTAGATTTCCCTCCACGAGAAATTATCTAGAATATTTATCGTGTCTCTATCTGACACACACTCTCCATGTTTAGAAAAGAAGTCACACGTCCATGGCAATAGTGTTTTTTAATGACCCACTATCTATTCCATGATGTACCTTTGAATAAAATGAAGGATTTTTTTCCAACCTTATTTGGATTCTTGATAGACAAAGATTACCAATTGAGTGATTTTTTTTTGAAATCCTTTCTGCAAAGTAAAAGATTCCCAATGCGATAATCATATCTTGTCTTGGTAGATATCATGCACCCCATCAAAAATGAATTTTGCATGCTCTTATTCATTGACAAACATGTCTTCCTTTTATTCAAGGCATGCATTTAGTCCATTGTTTTGACAACATTCACTTGAAATCAATTCACTTATGGAAATTGATTTATGGGGGGAATTATTTCCTAGACCTTGTATAACTATAATGCTTTAGATTGATATAAAAAGGTCTAGTCCTGGTCCTAGACACACTGTTTCTTTTCAATGAATCCACTATTTCATCATCCTCACTAGAAGGAATTTCCTCATCACCAGAAGGAATATCAAGCAAAACATTGTCAGGAGACTGAACAAGAGAATGATGATCACCTTGATTTGTTGAAATTGAATGATTGAGAACATGATATTCATTCCTAGGTCCATCATCATCTTCATTGATAATCTCATTGATACGAGAAATATCAAACTCACTAGAGAAATGATTACCATCCTCACGTCCAATGTCATTGGATATTCCATGAAAATATTCACTTGAAGGAAAATCATCATCACCCTTAAGAATATCAATGCCATTAAGATCCTCACTTGGAGAAAAATTTCCATCATCGTCATCGGTACCTTGAAAATCCTTACTTGGAGGAAAATCATCATCAACATTATGTCCACCATTGACATAATCATATTCACTTATTTTAAAATCCCCACTTGAGGGAAGTTATTCATCATCCTTCTTAGTGCCTTGAAAATATTCATCAGTATCTTGAAAATCCTCACTTGGAGGAAAATCATCATCATCATCATTGTTGACTTTAAATTCCCCACTCGGGAAAGAGTGTCCACCAATGACATAATTATCTTCACTACTTTGAAAATCTCCACTTGAGGTAAATTCTTCATCATCCTTGTTACTTCCTTGAAAATCATCACTTGGAGGAAAATATTCATCATCCTCATCGGTACCTTGAAAATCCTCACTTGGAGGAAAACCATCATCACCAACATTGCTGCCTTTAAATTCCCCACTCGGGAAAGAGTGGCCACCATTGCCATAATCATCATCACTACTTTTAAAATCCCCACTTGGGGGAAATTCTTCATCATCCTCATTCGTGCCTTGGAAATCCTCACTTGGAGGAAAATATTCATCAATACCTTCAAAATCCTCACTTGGAGGAAAATTATCATCACCAACATTGCTGCCTTTAAATTCCCCACTCGGGAAAGAGTGTCCACCATTTCCATAATCATCTTCACTACTTTTGAAATTTCCACTTGAGGGAAATTCTTCATGATATTCATTGGTGCCTTGGAAATCTTCATCATTACCATGAAAATTATCACTTGGAGGAAAAGTATCATCCCAATCATTTAAAATTTGATCATAGTCTCCACTTCAACCTACATTTTGATTATTTTCAATACTATTCAACTGATGAATAGAATGATCACCATCATATTCCTCCTCTTTATCATTGGTGCCTTCAAAGTCCTCTAATTTAGGACTTTCCTAAGGAAAATGTTGAATAACATTGCTTGCACTATGATAAAACTTCTGACTAGATGAAAACTACGATGCCTCATTTACATTACAAGAATTCCCATCGCATTTTCTAGTCCCAAAAGAAGAGGTATGCGAACAATTTGTTGATGCCTTAGAAATAAAATATTCTTTATTTGATGAAGCCATCACTTCTTACTAAGAACATAGAATGATACAAATTCCCACCCTCCCAATGACAATCTTATAACTTGCAGAATGAAATTTTCCCTCCAACCCCCCGCAAAAAAAAATTCCCCCAAAAAATTCCCTCCAAAATTTCCCCCTCAATTTTTTCCCTCCAAAATTCCCGCCCCATTTTTTCCCTTCAAAATTAAAAACAACTTTTACTCTTTTATTTCGTTATTTCCTTGTTGATTACAATATTTTTCATGTTTCTTTATTTATCCCACATTCATTAAACTTAGGGATGATCCATATAATTTTAGGTATATATGTAGACAATCTTCTTCTTTTTTATTTATACCACATTCGTTATACTTAACAATAATTTATACAATTTGTGTTATATATACACAATCTTGTTTTGTCTTTTTAGATTGCATGAAATATTGGGCAGCATTTGTTAAATAATTTGGAGCAATCTATAAGGGAGAAACATCGAGGAGAATCTAACATTTTAACGATTAGTTATTTTTTAAATTCTTACCATTTACCAAAAATACATTTATAAAATCATCTTTGAATCACATAATATTTTTTCATGTGAAAATTATAAAAAACCCTAATTTTTTTTAGATGTTTTATAATTTTTTCTAAAAAACTCACAACTTTTTAAAAAATTGAGACCTTTTTAAAAAAAAAATTAACAAAAATTCTTTGGATTTTTCGAAGAAAAGAAGAAAAAAAAGGCAAATCTAGGTATAGTTTTTATAAAAAAATTACACTTTTTATTGTTTTTTAGTGAAGATTTTATAGTTTTGGGCCATGGTGGCTAGTGGGCAGAATGTCCCTCCCATTGAAGACCGTAATTTGGCCTGCGGGGGTGCTCAAGGAAATTCCAAACATCGTCCCAGCCCCTTGTTGGCCAAGTCACGGTCCCGTGGACTGTGAATTCGTCGTGGGGGGGAAGCCCCCATGGCCAAGCCTTGGGTGCGCCCAAGGCTTGGCCACAGGGGTAGATGGGGCGATTTATGACATCACCTTAGCCTCATAGGCCAAGACTTGGTCTCGACATCTTCCTAGTGACTTCATGGGTCAATTTTTTATTTATTTATTTTTAACTTAGTTGTTATAGTCAATGCTTTTTTTAAAATATATAATAATGTAAAAGACCTATTTTTTTTTTCATATAGGAAAAATGACAGGAAAGATATTATCTGTGAATGTATCTGGATCACGAATTGCAATAATGGCATCCATATCTGCAACTGGGACCTCCATGAATGCTAGGCAACAAATTGATAGCACAACACTTGAGTTGTCAAGGGAAATGAAGAATGTTAGAGAGTGTAATTTTGTGGAAGGTGAAAACAAATTGGAATATTATTAGTTTGTTAAAGACAAGCAAGGCAACAATGGAGAACATCTATATTTTTATTGTGTCGAGTTTGAACATGTTCAAGAAAATTATCAGACACTTGACTTGTTACGAGATATATGTTTGTTTCCAGACACAAATATTGTTTATGCACTCGTCAAACAAGCCGAGACTTATATCAATATTATATATTGTTTAAAATTGAAAAATGATAACAATGATGAATGTTTTACATAATTATCCTTGTACCACTGAAAATCGTCTCCTTGGGTCTTGTGAACTAATAGAGCACTCCAAACCAACTTACACATTACCTCAATTGACCCAATACTCCAGGAAAGAATCAAATGATCCAACATCCAACATAGAATGTGGAGAAGAAAAAACATTATCTAGGTGGCTAACCCCCATACTATAATTATCTCCACATGTCCTCTAATCCACCCAATTCCCATCAAATTCATCCCCCTATTGACAAACATTTTTAAAAGTGTTGTCCTTCTCTGATATTCCTGGCACTAAATCAACAAAACCCACTTTTCCAATTGGGCCTAATGTTTGATTGAGCTCAAATTGTGACCCTTGTCAACTTGCACCACCAAATCTTATCCATTATCATATGGCCTATTATCCCCATTTTGTGGGACAACTAAGGAGATGATGTCTTGAGGCCATCAGGTTGCAGATATGGAGTGCTAAGAGACCACATGACTAGAAGTTTCCACTTGCACATACAAATACCCACCCTATCGCCACATTCTGATCCATTGTTAGCGCATCCACCACACCAACCAGGTTCTGGAAGGTAGATGGGTCTTTCTCCATGCATTACAAGTCAAGTATTGTGGAATATAATCACCCTAATATTGAAGGCATTTAAACATGTTGTATTTGAGCTACTTTTGATTATAGAACGCTTGCTTGGACATTATGCTTTTGACCTTGTTTCACCTTGGTGAGTGTCAAATATTTCCTAGTAAGTGGCCAAACTTTGGGGAATGTTTGCAACTGGGAGTCCCTTGAGGAGTTATCATACGATTCCCAACCATACTTACCACCTTCCTCTCATTACACTCCCATGATACTATCTTCTTCTAGGCCCTTTAACTTTAGTGACCCAAGAAGGGCATGTACCTCATTTCATGGGAAGAAGGGGCTGAAGGTCTAGAGGATTTGTTGTTGGCTAAAAAGGTAAAAGCCTAAATATAGACCTTCCATATGCTTCACCCATGATCCCTAAGAAATAAAAGAAATACTTCTTTGTAATAAAAGGGGGACCTACAAAACTAAATGATAATGAATGATTAAGGGGTTAGTTGGAGTGTAACATCCCCCAATCATCAACACCACTGTCGAGAAACTCTACCCAAACACCTTGTGTTAGCACAGGGGAAGATCCGGGGTTCAACGGTTCAACAATGCTCGAACAAAACCCTAACTACCATCCCTTTTGGAAACACCTGCGAAGCAAATGATGTCTCACCCGAGGTAGAGGAAGGGGGGGTTGTAGGACTCAGGTGTCTATAACCTAGGCGAGACACATATTTGTGATTACAACACTTATAGACCACTTATCCAATAACACGAATTAGTTCATAAATCCATTCACATCGCATATTAAACCCTAGATACAGAATCAACACAAGATCTAAGTCTTACAATCTCTTAGAACATAGCATAAGCTCATATCTAACGTTGATTCACATCATAAAGCACTAAGCATTCATAGATCTATCTATCATACATCAAGAATAGTGAAATAAGAAAACATATACATAAATAACATGAACAACATAGCATAAAGCACATCGACACAGGATATATGTGGTTCACCCCAATGTGGGGCTACGCCCACCAATTCTTCTTCTCATTTATTAGTCTCCTTTAATATTATTACAGGCATAGAGCCACAAAGCTCACTCCGCACTGGACAGGTGATTTGTGCAAAACACACCCTTCCTCAAAATTAGTTCATGGCACAAAGCCTTACACAGTCTGTGCACAAAGCCTCTTACAATCACTTGGACTTAGCTCTACAAGCCTTAACATACTCTTAGTCATGCACTAAACTCATGACCTCAAAAAATGACGTCTACTTACATCACCTAGATACTTATTTATACATTACAAAAAGGGCCTAGACATGGGTAAACCCATGGGCCGACATCCCATACCCGTTACATAAACCCTAAAAGCCCAAAAATATTACAAAATTGGGCAAGATCCCGCGATATCCACTTTGCCTAGGCGTTCCGTCTTCGACCAACTTGTCGAAGTCCCAAAAATGGTCAAACATGACCAACGTTTCCTCAAAACTTGGTCGAGGGCCAACAAGCCCCCAACACTCACTTGTGACTCGTCCCGAGTCAATCTGATCTGGGAAATACTAATTTGAAGGCCTCAAGCTTAGATCGAGATGACTTGAGTTGTTGCTTTGCTAGAGCCTCCTGCTCGATGAACTCCTGAATTACTTGCTCGATGACAGGCCCTTCCAATCACCGTTCCATTGTTGCGATGACATGTTCCAACTGTGAGACGTGTCCCTCAATTTATTCAAAAAGCGTGCAGGCTTCGTCCTGCACCGACTGGAGTCTCTATGTCACCTCCATAACTCTGATCTAGATGGCAGTGACTTTCTACCGAAATGCGCACTGCTCTTGCGACCTCTTCATCTTCTCAACTACAATAAGTAGCTTCATCTGTGCTTGCACTGTAGATGCCTGCTGCTCCACCTCTTGGAGTTGTTCTTCCAATATCCTAAGCTCCAGGTCTTCTGCGATGTGCTCATAGGTCTGCACACTTCGGTCACTTATTTTCTTACATTCTGAGGCCAATGCCCCGATTCTTTCTACTGTGCTCCTGGCAGTTTCTTCCCTCTGATCTCACACTTCTTGCGGAGTGCTCGACATTGCTTGGATATCTAGCTCTGCTACTCTTTCTTGAAGCTGTTGAATGGCCTCAGTGAGCTTCCCCACTTGGCTCTCGACTGGATCTTCTTCCATCTATGCCAAGCCTACCACAGAGCGAAGTTCTCTAGTCACTACCTCTCTAACCACAATCTTCTCTGCAAGAATCTGGTCTTTCTCTTTCTAGATTTTCTCTTTGTCCTCTTTGAACTTCACCCTAAGGTCATATTTCTCTTACTGCGCAACCCAAAGTTTCTCTAAGGCCTCCTCCCTTTCTTACTTCAAGGCCTCTGCGGCATACTCCTTTTCTTCTTGGACTCGACAAATTTGAGTCTCTGTTGCATATGATAATATGTGCAACTGGGTGGGCCCATCCCCCAATTCTACATTCTCTGTTGAATATGGCGTAGTAGACACTGCGCGGCTTGACTGGATCACTTGCTGGATGTATTTTAGTTCTTTCTCGATTCTGTCATACAGTGTTTCTTGCTTCGCTTAATGTCTCTATAGGATATCCTCTGAGGCGTCTTCCATAGCTGTGATGATGAGATGGATATCGTCCATTGTGAGCACATTTTGTGACTGAGGCTTATTGTCTCGGGTATTCTTCTACACAGAGGGTTTTTGCAGAGAAACCTTCCTTTTCTTTGATGTCTCAGCCTTTGTAAGGGGATCCTTTGGTGGTGTCACTTATCCCTTTTCTTTCTTGTCTTCTTCCCCTTCCTCCTCTTGGTTTAATTCATTTCCTTCCCTCCCGCAGGTGAGTTAGGTGAAGTTTCCTTCGATGCGCTGTCCTTCTCCTCACTGTCTATGTCCTGCACTTCCTCCTCTTTCTTCTTTTTCTTTGCGCTTCTTTGTCCATAATACTCAATCTGGGTGACCAAAGGACTTTCGATGATGCCAGGATCAGAGAGTTTCACATCTTTGATTGGTACGAGGAATTTGGTTGGACATTCCTTGGTTATCTCCTCCATGTCTTCATCGATCAATTTATAGTAAGACTACAACTCCCCCTTACTTTATTCCCTATGCGCGGTGATGTAGATGAGGTGTCGGTATGCAAGGTTTTTGGTGTCATTTGAGGGAATGACTCAATGGAACGCTTGAGATGTAGGTAGTAAGTGTGGAACACCACATTTAATTTCCATTACTTCGCCATATTGCTCGTATACCTCAAGGTGGTAAACCTCGATGCCAATGGTTTCGATGGCTTGACTTCTGGGAATGTCTCTCCCTCCATCATCTCCCAAGTGACAAATGCAATGAGAATCAACAACCAACTGAAGTGAAATTCATAGCCTTGGTCTTGCGCTTCGCGAAAATCCTTCTCCAACTCGTTGACGAGGTATCTCTCCCAGTTCATCTGCATCCCTTCGACACACTTCCTTGCAAGGTCAACTACTAACCCTATGACTTGCGTAGGATGTTTCTTTATGATGAGATTTCCAACGATCAGATGACAAGCAAGGTGCATTGCGCCATCCTGGATGGAGGCTACCTTGTAGCCTCGCTTTCCCTTCTCTACATCGCCTTAGGCTTCCTTTATTCGTTGCGCTAGGGAGCGATCTGACGTCTTCCCTGGGTAGAACTAGTGAGGGTTTGGTCCTTGCATGCTCAATCTAGTGATCAGGCGGATCAATGTCAGATCCATAGTGATGCGTATATCTAACCAGAGGTAACCTCCATGGTAGCATGACAGGAGGAGTTTAACGCACGCGTTAACCTCCTGATGTTTGTCGAAGTGGGGTATCTTCATCATGTTTAAGATCGTCGATCTCACAATCTACTTGATCCATGGCTAGGGGACTATCTTGGGCTTCTTCCCAATTGTCTTTCACATAGTTCTTTCGGTCTCCAAGGTTAAAATCATTGATCTTGAGCACTGGGATCAGTCCCAACTGTGGTCCGAATGTGCGTATCCCTTTCGAAAGGTACATAGTTATGAGCGTGTACTCGAAATCACATAGGAAATTGTCATGACTAATCAAGCCAACCAGAGATGGGATGTAGTCAGGCAAGACCGACGAGATCTGCTTCATTTTCGCCAGATCGTCGCGATACTTTCTTCTTTTCTCAGTCATGGTTCGGCTAGACCAACGTGAATTCGAGGGGGATGCTTGGAATCCTCTAGTTGACGATGCTTGAATTCCTGCAGACATGACTTTCTCATCCATAAGGTCTATAAATATCTCCTCCACAAACTTCTCTACTATGCTATGTTTTCCTGACATGCACACTCATGATCGAACAACTTGGGTAGGCGAGCAGGTAGACAAGGACATCATATGGATGACAAAGTCTAGACAACACAATGCGGTATGTGATCAATTCTCTGTTAGCTCAGTTATCTCATTTTGAAAAAAGTGGTCCCGGTGCGGAATTTGATGGATTAAATAAGCAATGTCGTAACATATTTCTTCATCGGGTCGAAATGCCTTAATCAATACGAGTCCATCCATTATGGAATGATCTGAATGGTCCAATGTCGATCTTTTCGGTAATAACTGCATTTCTAACCGTTTCGGAGCGTCATTATAATGGTCAAGACACCTCCAACGGTCATATAGCTTCACCGTGGCAAAGTTCCGTTCTACGTGGTTTTGCTATTCCGGCAAGGTTCAAGTTCTGTAAGCATGCTTTCTGCGAAGTCTTCTCTGAAATTTTCTGCAATTTTTCTAACTTTGATTTCTTCTTAATGAATTTTCTTGCCTTCTTTCCTGTGATCCGAATTTCTAGATTCCTCTTTCCATTCTTATTCTTATCTTCTCTGAGCATAGTAACTTTGCACTGTTGAGGGTCTTCCAAATGTTTCAAGGTTAATACTTCTTCTCTTACTACTTCTGGGGTAGGTTCTCTTCTCTCCTGCATGGATAGGTTTTTCAAGCCTTCCTATGTTCTTTAAACTTCGACAACTAAGTCTCTAGCCCTGAGTGGCTTCAAATTGTCCTCTTGTTCTTGTATTAGTCGCTCTATTTATCTAGCTATGAAGTCCCTTAATTCTTGCTTTTTCTGTTCTGTGGCTTCCTCCTCTGCTTTTCTTCGGATCTGATCTTTCTCAATTTAGGTCTTTCCTGGAAAAAGTGCAAAAGGGGCGTTGTTCTTAACAAACTTAATAACTTCATATTCTTCTTTGGTCGATGCTCCATGAGCCATCATAGGTACATTAGAAACTCTTCCACATAGGGTTATCATCTTTCCTTAAAAAAGTCCTATTCTTCCCAATGAAGGAATCATAACAGGGCTTCCCAAAATTTCCCAAGCGCTTTCTAGCATGATATTCACCTGTGTTTCCTCATCCAAGACACAGTCTATGTCGAAGTCTCCTATTCTTGTTTCTATGCATGAATTCTCTTTTAAGATCTCTGGTAAACTGATGTCTCTGTGATCATTCAATGTTACTTTCAGCTGTAATAACATAGTCTCAGATTCTTTCTGGTTTTCTAACATATCCTTAGTCCCTTGAACTTCTTCATAGTTTTCTTGTCTCATGTTCATATTTTCAACTTTAGCAATCATTCTAGGGAAATCAAAAACCTCATGATCAACAAATTTACAACAAAGACAAATATGACCTATACCAGGGAATTCCTTAGCAAGATGTCTCGATCTTCCGTAGTTATAACACGATGTCAATCCTCCATTTCTTTTAAATGATCCCCAACCTTTCTTGTACTGCGCATTGGGATTACAGTGATGGACCTGCAACCTGCAAAAAATATTTCTAGGTTCTTGCATCCACTTATTAGTCCAAAAATTCTTTCTATCCATAGGAATAACATAGCTTTCACTACCTCTATCAAATTTATTTAGATCAACTCTTTCTTCTAGTTGTTCCCTAGTTTTTAGACTAGGACAAAATCTTTGAAACATACCTAAATTCATACTTTCGAAGCAAAAATTTCCACTTATCTTACCTTTACCAGAGCACAAAGATTTAAGATCTTACCTCTTTTCTTCAGATCGGGCCTCTTTCATAGCACAGAGCTTCAAAATTCAAGTAGAATACTGCCCACTACAACAACATATATACACACAAATATTATTTTCTTTTCTTCAGTTCCCAGCAATCACAGTTTCAGGTCCCGAAAACGGAACCATTTGTTGGCATAGGAGCAGACCCAGGGTTCAACGCTTCAACAACACACCAACAAAACTCTAATTTTTGACCCTTTCGACAACACCTGCGAAGTAGATGAAGTCTCACTCGAGGTAGAGGAAGGGGGGGTTGTAGGAATCAGGTGTCTACAACCTAGCTGGGACACAAATATGTGATTACAAAAATTATAGAGCGCTTAGCCAATAACATGCATTAGTTCATAAATCCATTCACATCGCAAATTAAACCCTAGATACAAAATCAACACAATATCTAACCCTTACAATCTCTTAGCACATAGCATAATCTTAGATATAACGTTCATTCACATCATAAATCACTAAGCATTCATCTATCTATCTATCATACATAAAGAACAATGCACCAAGCAAATAGATACATAAATAACATGAACAACGTATCACAAAGCACATCAACACAAGATATATGTGGTTCACCCCAGGGTGGGGCTACGTCCACCAACTCTTCTTCTTCTTTATTAGTCTTGTTCAATATTCTTATAGGAACAGATCCACAGAGCTCACTCTACACTGGACATGTGATCTGTGCACAACACACTAGATCCACCTTCCTCAAAATCAGGTCATGGCACAAAGCCTTACACAGTCTATGCACAAAGCCTCTTACAATCACTTTCACTTAGCTCTGCAAGCCTTAACATACTCTTAGTCATGCACTAAGCCCATGACCTCAAAAACTGATGTCTACTTACATCGCCTAGCTACTTATTTATACATTACAAAAAGGACCTAGACATGGGTAAACCCATGGGCCGACATCCCATACTTGTTACATAAACCCTAAAAGCCCAAAAATCCCTCAAAAAGTGGGGGAGATCCCACGATCTCCACTTCGCCTAGGCGCTCCGTCTTTGACCAGCCTGTCGAAGTCCCAAAAATGGTCAAACACGACCAACGTTTCTTCAAAACTTGGTCGATGTCCAACACCTTGTCTTGAACAGAATAGCTCTGATACCAATTTGTAACATCCCCCGACCATCAATAGGCCAGGCAATGCCACTCTCATAACATACATACATACATACATACATACATACATACATACATACATATATAGATATATGACATGCATTTTAATGAATCTTAAAACAAACTCAGAGTTACTACTACCATACATATTCAAATGGAATTGAAAGTAAGTCCACATGCAACAAAACACATGATACATTTCAGGAATCACATACATGCATAACATACATAATTAAGCAAAAAAATGATACTTACATTTTACCTGGAGTCAAACCACCAACTACGTGTAGACCTTCCATGAACTTCCCAGCGTTAGACCACACTGCTCATCACGCTCAACAATGGGTCACCCTCGAGCTGGGACTAAACTCCACCGTGAAAGGGAATTCTAGGCTTGGCAAGGACAACAAGGAAGTTGCACTAAACAACAGGAAGGATTTTTTATCCCATGAGCCACTTACGCCCACAACCCACAGACCCTCATTCCCCACACGCCTGCTCCACCCCAAGAGGGTACACCTTCACTAATACAAGTCCATCAGCTAGTACAACTCCCTTACCTTAGGCTTCAACAACAGGCTGGACCAGAAGTCTCAGAGTACTGTAGCTGATACAAGACTCCCTTCCAGGAGAACTCACTTCCCAGCAAACTCTCTCACCTGGGAGAGTTTGTCACAGGCCTAATAACCTGATTCTTCTACCACAACAAATAAGATAGGTAAGGAAATGGACGACTCAGTAATTTACAGACGTGAAAATGGTCACAGTTCAACAATGGCAGAAATGGCTGGCTACAACATGCTCAGTGCGTGAGTGAAATCATGAGGAGGAAGACAAAATGGTCTAGCATAACCAAGATTATGCAAGCGTGAGCCAAACTCTGCGCGTGCGTGAGTTCCTGAGTGTCTGCGTAGTTGCGTGAGATTGCAGAGGGAGACCATAGAGGCCAAATGAGTTAAACAGGGGATGGAAGAATGGGGAGCGAACCCCCAACATGATTTGACTCTTCAATTTTAACTTCATGCGCCCAGGTCGACACCTGTCTTTCTGAAGCTGCATGCGCTCCATTTAGTATACATTCCCTTTCTAGGAACTTAGGAAAACACTCAACATGTCCACCTTAGCCTTCATGAATTAATAATAAAATATTATTCCTTTAGAGGTAAGCCCCCTAGCTTAGCCCCTAAGCCCAAATACTTAGCCCCCTCCATTACCCTACCTAGTGGATCTTATTCCCCCATAATCTTTCTTCGTGGTCAGTCTACATGCAACAGTGTAATTTTAGTAATGACGTGAGTACTTACATATACAAAATCATGCTCATCGGCCTTGGCATTTGTCTCACCAGCCTAATAAACACATAAGTCTCTCATCTTATAACCACTCAACTCACCATCCTATAAACATAATTACAATTCAACAGGGGCTCGACCTTGGGGTATTACAATCCCCTCCCCTTATTTTTGCACTGTCCCCAGTGAAACTTATTTACACAACAACAACAATCCAAAATATTAAAAAATACACGGGTACTCTGCCCGCATAGCATATTCATGCTCCCATGTTGCGTCCTCAAGACCGTACTAGGTCCACTGGACTTTTACAAGCCCTATGGCTCGATTCTAGAGCTGATTTATTTTCTGGTCCAATATACACATTAGATGCACCTGGAAGATGCCTTCTTGCTCCACCTGAATCACATTCCAATCATCCACATGTTTAGGATCAGGTATATATTTCTTAAGCAATTGAACATAAAACACATTATGTACATTCATGGATGCAGGCAATGCAAGCATATAGGCAACTAGTCCAATCATTTCTAGGATTTCAAATGGCCCACAATATCTGGCTTCCAACTTGGAATAGTTTCCCAACTTCAGGGAACCTCTGTTGGATTTCACTTTCAAAAAAACATGATCACCCACTTTAAACTTCTTGTGGGTCCTGTTCTTATCAACATAAATTTTCTGCCTGTCTTGGGAAGCCTTCAAATTCTGTTTAATCTTTAGCATTTGTTCTTTCATTTCCTTAAGCAACTGTGGCCCAACTATTGCTCTATCAGCTGGGTTGTCCCAAATTATTGGTGTGTTGCACTTTCTTCCATAAAGTGCTTCAAACTAGCTGATCTTCAATGGTGCTTGATACCCATTGTTGTAGGCAAATTCTACCAAGTGTAGGTAGTCTTTCCATTTAGATGGTTTGTCCATCACATACATCCTTAGCATGTATTCTATCACTTGGTTCACCCTCTCTGTCTACCCATTAGAGTTTGAATGATAGGTTGTGCTGAAGTTCAGATTCGTTCCGAACCCTTTGAACAACCATTTCCAAAATTTTGAGGTGAATTTTGTGTCTCTGTCAGACACAATTGTCTTGGGAGTGTCGTGCAATCATGCTACTTCCTTCATATAGATATCAACAACATTATCTGCCATATTTGTAGTTTTCAATGGAATAAATGAGAAACTGTCGTAAGCTTATCCACCACCACCATGACGAAATCATGCTTCTTGCCTGTTCTGGGCAATCCCGTGATGAAATCCATTGTCACCACTTCCCACTTCCACTCAAGAATGGGTAAAGTTTGTGGAAACCCTAATAGGTGCCTATGTTTAGCTTTGACCTTCTGATACTCCATACATCTGGCGATGTAGTCTGCAATTTCCTTCTTCATGCCTAGCCAAAAATAATGGATCTTGATTTCTGCCATAGTTTTTTGATATCCAGGATGCCCAACATAAGGACATTATGCATTTCTTTCAAAATCACAATTTTCAATTCCTGGAAATTAGGTACATAAACTCTATTTTTGTACAAGAGAGCTCCATCAGCCTCCAATTTATAATATTCTACTCTCTGTAGCATCTTACCTTGTTGTAGCTTTGCTACCAGTTCCATGTACTGCAAGTCTGCATTTGCAGCTTCCAAAATCTTGCGTTTAATATCAGTTTGATACATGCTAATGGTCATAGCACGTAGTTCATGCACCTTCTTGCTGAGTGCATCATCCACTTTGTTCTCCTTTCCTTTGATATGCTTGATATCAAAGTCATATTCACAAAGGAATTCCAACCATCTAATCTGCCTAGCATTCAAAGTTGGCTAATCAAACAAATACTTTAGACCATTATGGTCTATCCTCAGTTTGAATCTCCTTCCCATGAGGTAGTGCCTCCATTTCTTTAGAGTGTGTACAATGGCCGCCAACTCCAAATCATGAGTTGCATAGTTCTTTTCATGCTCTTTCAATTTCTTGGATTCATAACATATTATGAACCCTTTTTGGCTAAGGACTCCTCCCAGTCCTTCTTTGCATGCATCTGTACACACTAAAAACTCTTCATTCGGATCTGCAATCCTCAGGATTGGAGCACTGGTTAACAACTCCTTCAATTACTGGAATCTTCTTTCACATTCTTCTGTCCATTGAAATTTCTTCTCCTTCCTTTGCAAGGAAGTGATGGGGTAAACTATCCTTGAGAACCCTACAATGAACCTTATGTAATAGCTAGCTAGACCCATAAAGGATCTAACTTCTGACACATTCTTCGGCACTGACCATTCTCTGAATGCTTCTATCTTCTCAGGAATCATGACTATCCCATCCTTTGAAATGATATGCCCCAAATAATGGATTTGCTTTTGATAGAATGGTAACTTGCTCAATTTGTAATACAGTTGGTGCTCTCTTAGCACCCGCAATACCATATTCATATTATGTTCATGCTTTTCCTTAGACTTGGAATACACCAGGATGTCATCCAAAAGAATATAACAACCGTGTCTAGATATTCTCTGAACACACCATTCATTAGGCACATAAAAATAACGGGTGCATTTGACAACCCAAATGGCACCATTGTGAATTCATAATGAACATACCTTCTTCTGAGGGCAGTCTTGCTGATGTCTTCATCCTTTATCCTTACATGGTGATACCCTGACATGAGATCTATTTTTGAAAATTTCTTAGCATCCTTCAACTGATCAAAGAGATCATCGATCCTTGGCAAAGGATACTTGTTCTTAATAGTCACTTTGTTCAACTGTTTGAAATCGATACACAATATCAATGTCCCATCCTTATTCTTCATGAACAGGACCGAGGCACCCCAAGGTGACACACTTGGGCATATATACCCCTTCTTCAGAAGCTCTTCAAGCTGCAATTGTACTCATCCTGTAAGGAGTTTTTGACACTGGAGCTTCTCCATGCATCAGGTTTATAGAGAAATCAATATCTCTCTTCGGGGGTAGTCTTGGTACCTCTTTGAATACATCATCAAAAAATTTTAATACTGCATGGTATTCAATATTTGACACCTTATACTTAGGTGGTTATTCCATATGGGCTGTAAATAATTGAGAGCCTTTCTTGTAGCACTTCTTCAACTGCATTGTTGAGATTTCTCTGATAGTAACTGCCCTTGGGATTCCCTACACTTTCCTTGGGTTTCCTTCCTCATCTAGGCAAGTGAATGCCTTGCTACGACATTCTAAGATGACATGGTGCTGGTTCAACCAATCCATCCCAATTAGGCAGTCATAGGAACCCAAAGGTAAGATGTTCAATTCAACCCTTGTGCTCAGTCCATTCATGTCCAGTGGACTTGACTTCACCAATTCAACAACCTTTCTCTTGGCTCCTGTAGCTAGCTGCACTAGCCAATATTTTCCATGCTTTCTTCTTGGTAAATGAAAACTTTCCACCACTCCAGGATCTATATAACTATGACTAGCCCCTGAATCAATTAAAATATTAAAGACATGGTTTTTTATCATACCTTCCACTTCAATTATGTGTGACTGATATTCAACTTGCTTGTTTTTCAGGGCTGCATAGATTCTTGGTACACTTCTGCCCATGTACTCCATTGTTTCTTCCTGTTGAACATTGTGGACAGTTCTCACTTTGTCATTTCTGTGGGGGAAATCCCTGTACCTATGATTTCCTTTACAACCCAAACATTCCATAGGTGGATGTCTTGGCATTTTCCCACCTACTTCATCCTTCCTGGGCTCTCTAAAACCTGGCTGTCCTTGAGGGCTACTCTTGAAAAATGGTAGTTTGTTTCCCTTTTTCCTTTGCTCCCTCTTAAACTTCTTCTTGTCTTCCTAATCTTTTTGGAAAGTAGGATTTTCTTTTTGTTGATCATATAAGCATTTTTCTCTCCTTATAGTTTCTTCCATAGTTTTCAGGTCGTCATACTGGATATTTTAACTGATGGAAGATAGAAACCCACTCAGATACCTTTGAATCTTAACTGTCTCATCCTTGATGAAGGGAACATATTTCAACAACTCCAAGTATCTTCTTTAATACTCATAAATGGACATACTTACTAGCTTGATTTCGAATAACTCTTTCATTTTCTTGTCATAATACCTCCTAGTTAAGTACTTCTTTTCAAAATGTCTCTTGAATTCCCTCCAGGTAACATTATTCTCTCTGACGTGTTGTACTTGCACAAGATTCTCCCACCATATGGATGCCTTTCCTTTAAGTTGGTAAATGGAAATTCTTCCCTCTGCATGAGAAGAATAGTTTTGTAGTTGGAAATATTTCCTCATGCCTAGTAGCCATATCTTCATATTTCTTGTGTTCTCCGTCAAAAGTATGAGGCTTAATCTTGTTCATTTATCCCTTCAGTTCATCCACTCCATATCTCCTATGATTTCTGGTAGGATATGGGCTTGAACTACTGTGTGCCCTCTTATTGGAATGTTTCGAGGAGTGATGATGATGCCTGGTAACACTTCTTGATCTTACTTTCTTCTCAGGGGTCCCGCGACTCCCTATTTTTCTTGAGCCACTCTCCTTATCAAACTTCTTTTCTATTCTCTCCAGACTCCGCATCAACTTTACGTTGAATTCTCCATGTTGATCCTTGACTTTCATGAACTTTCTGTTATCTTCTCGGTGAGTCTGGGCATCTTTTTGCAATATTTCAATGAGCTTCATCATGTGCCCTTCATTATCTATCTCTTCTCCATTCCCATTGGAGTTCGATCCTTCAACCCCCACATGGACGTCCATTCCTCTTGCGTCATTCTCTGAACTGGAAGCATTATGTGCCTCCTCCATTTATCTGCACTAAGCGACGATTCTGTTTGGTTCTAACAATTGTTGACTCTGCAACACAATGTGCAATGAATTGAAATTTGTCAGGCCATCAATCCTTAACAAATTCCACTGCATTCATAAACCAATCTGATTCAATAAAATGTTCAAATTTCATTCCCTGCGATTCTCGATAAACCAAGAATCCTCGCAGATCCTTTCGTTTTGCAACAATTTTTGGGCACTAGCCCCTTTCTCTTATCCCCCAACCCATGTGACCGTGGGCCGTGGCTAAGTGCTATATCTATAGGCACTTACTCGGGACCTCGGGCCTACGACTTCGAAAATCTACCAAGCACAATACACCACTCTTAGAGTTCCAAACTAACAAACTCATGAAATGGGGTGGATCAACAATCCACGACTACTCGACATCCAATAGATGTTACCCACTATGGAACTTCGGGCTTTGGAGCCTCAGAACTTTGGGATTTTGAAACTTCAGAGCTTCGGGTTCCAAAAGTTTTCACGTTGCCTCTTTCCAATCTCCTGAAATCTAAATTTTCGGTATTCTTTACCCTTTGGGTCCACATAGTACAGATGTCAGCAACTCATATGGTGGCACATGCCATGCCTAGAAAGGTCCATGTCACCCCTGGTGACGTCATCCAAACCGACCACGTTTTCTCCTTTGCTTTAGAACTTCAGGTTTAAGAAGTTTGTGCACCAACACACCCCTCTTCTCCCGAGTTCCTAAATTATGATTTTCTCTTGGCTTGATCTAACGGTTGAGCTCTTCTTCTCAGATCCAAGACACAACCAGACTCTTTTTCTTTGTGGATTTCCAAAGGAAATCATGGCTAACCACCTTGGAACGTTACTAGATATGATGGACAGGATTTTTCCTCCTCCTCCTAAACAAATCCTATAACCAACATTACTCTGCGGCCTAATACCATGCCTATCATGGTTTTACAATACTGCTACACCTACTGATATTCATAACGTGACCAAGGTAACCTATTGGCACTCAGGAATGTTCTGAGGTTCGAAATTGGTTCCTCTTGACACAATTTCCACTCAAAACCTTGGGTCCAATGACCACTTATCCAACCTATCCAAGCTCAGCGTTGAAACCTTGGCTCTGAACTCGAATTTTGTCTACTTCGACAACAATTATTTCTGAAATTTTTTCTTCAATTTCCACTAACATGGCCCATCCAGGCTCAGCGTTGAAAACCTTGGCTCTGATACCAATTTGTAACATCCCCCGACCATCAACACCACTGTCGAGCAATGCTACCTAAACACCTTGTCTTGAATATACTAGCTCTGATACCAATTTGTAACATCCCCCGACAATCAATAGGTCGGGAAATGCCA
>JZKD02S1673574.1:51202-62187 GCA_000966675.3 Picea glauca | reverse complement strand
GCTTTCCAAAATGCACACATGGAATGTTCCAAGTCTGCAAAGGTCTAAAAGCAAGAGGAGATGTATGCTTTCCAAAATGCACACACATGGAGAGAATATATATAAGCAATAGTTATTTCCTCCTTCTCTCTTCCTCTCTTGCTTTCCCTCTACCAAAGTAAGATAAAAATAAAACACTATTTCCAATGTAATGATTTCAATTATGTTGATATGTTG
The DNA here is from genome assembly GCA_000966675.3 of Picea glauca. Classification (NCBI taxonomy): domain Eukaryota; kingdom Viridiplantae; phylum Streptophyta; class Pinopsida; order Pinales; family Pinaceae; genus Picea; species Picea glauca. The sequence goes on along the minus strand of JZKD02S1673574.1, from coordinate 61,971 downwards.
ACATTTATTTTTCAATTCCTAAACATTTTTTCCAAAAAGATTCATAGAAATTACAATGGGAAAATAATTTATTTTTAATTATTTTGAGTTTTTTTGTTAAAAAAGTTGATTTTTTTTTTTTTTTTTGTTGATGGAAAAAGAAATCCATATTAACAATTTAAAAAATATGTATATAGTAAGAATAATTAAAAATGTGAGAAGGCCCAAGTTGTTGATTTTGTAGCTTCAGGCATGTATTCTCACATGGCCCTAGGTGTTGGGCATGTGGAAATCATCGTGGGCACCACATCACACTTTTGATTTGGTGAAAACCCCCTTGGATTTGAGTGGGGGATTCATGGATTTAGTGATGGGCTATGCGAGCTTGTGTTGGGGCTTCACGCCCACAAGGAAAGACTAATTTGATTTTGACTTGTGGAGGAGCTTCTATGGTGACCCCTAAGGATTGTATATAAAGGAGAGATGTTATGGTGACATCTCATATTGTGTCATAGTGTGATGACATGATGGAATTGGAATAAGTGAGTTTGTACTTGTGCCAAGAAGGATTGGTGATCTCAACAAAGGTAAAGTCTGGAAGGTGGCGAATCTGGCCCATAAGAGAGAAGTGAAGAAGGTCGCACGTGTGTAGTGATTTTTTCATACAATAAGCGATTTGCAGGAGGAAGAAGCATGTATATACGCGGGTTGTATAAGGACCAATCATGTATATGGTATACACAATTTTCAATGGGTCAAACTATGTATATACGTGGGTTTCCAATAAGGTGAATCACAGATATATTTTAATAGGAGGGTACAGATCCGTACAAGATGATAGGTGATGTCAGCATGTTGTACATGTGGTCTACAATAGATTCATGGGCAGAGGAGATTTTCAGAATATTGTTGAGGGTTGGTTTTGTGATTTGTATGGTTATTGGAAGACACACTTGTTCTCAACTTTTGGTGACTTTGGAGGACAAGGTTGTCCTTAGATTTTGGTGATATTGTATTGGCTGGGAGGACTAGTTTTTCCCTCAGGATTTCTGTGTTAACAAGATCACATAACTGAAATTGTGTCTCATGTGTATTGATGATTCATCTCTGATGTTTGTGTTTCTGCTGCATATGTTTTCGGTCAATAATTTTAGTGTAAAGTTTTTCAATCATGATAGCTAGGGTTTTACTGTTAGATCACTAGGAAGCAATTTTTAGATATGAAATTAGTCACATAAAGTTGCATGTGAAAATTGACACAAGTGGCCTTAAGATATTTAGGTCCTTAATCATCCTAAGGTCATGATATAAAATCATCAGTTGATTTGAAATGCTGGTTGAGAATCAATGTTCTATCATTCCCATTCTTCTATTTTATACCCCAAATTAGTTAAGGGTTAATGTTCCATGAAGTCCAACCTTATCTACATGTTAATTTTATTTACATGAACACCTTCAATATTTCCATAAATTTTTAAATAAACTTTAAACTTCTATATTTTGTTTTCTAACTTTTATATTGCTTAGAATTTGAAAAAATGTTCGAGAAATAATGGTTAAATAATTTCCCCTTATTATAGCATAAATTAAGAAATGTCACATATCCATCCATATACTTTGTTATAATGGACTAAATAAAAAGTAATGGTAACATATTCACTAAAAAATTTCTATCAAACATGTTACGTGGGAAGTAGAAAATTACAACATGATGCAGTTGAACATTAATGAAGTATAGAACACCTTTACTTATAGTGTTAATTGTATCGAGGTAATAACCCATAGTTTCCTAAATTATACTAGAGAATAGTCTACTACTATAGCCAAATAAATTTTAAATAGGGTTTCCTAATGAATTTATCATTAAATAGAATGAGTATGTTAGGGATGTAATAATTGGATATGTGTAGCATTGTGTTTAGATATATGTTCTTTTATCTTTATTTGATATCATTTTATGCATTTGTTCAAGTTTAAAAAGTGTAAATGGGAGGAACATCACATTGCCACAATTTTGTTTGCCTCATATTTTAGGTCAAAATTGAAGATGAGTGAGTATTTATTAATTTCATATTTTTTCACCCTTCTATGATAACTCCATATCCACTATCACTAGGAATATGTAATGAATGAAATTATATTTCTTTATTTTAACTTTAAAGGAATGTACCTAAGCCTCATTATAAGATCATGTGGATTCAAACATACATTACTCTACCCCCTTTTGGAGCTCAATTAGCTCATGCCCATTCACTAGTGATCTCACACCTACAATATTTTTTTCACTAAGCATTATGGAATCTTTGTCAGAAACCAATTCCCAAAAGAATGTCATGAATCCATTTCTATATATGCAGAGAAAATAATTGTTCATCAAAATTTCTGACTTCTTCTAATTGACTTGAGAAACACTTTCTACATTAAATGAAACACCATAATCAACACCATCATGGTATGTTATCATGCCAACTGTTGGCCATTGATCAAGTTTTGAGGAAACATTGGTCGTGTTTGACCAATTTTGGGACTTCGACAGGTTGGTCGAAGGTGGAGCGCCCAGGCAGAACAAAGATCATAGGATCTCCCTTGTTTTGCAGGCTTGTGGACTCAGCAAAGGGTTTTTAGGGTTTATGTAATGGGTTAAGGGATGTCGGCCCATGGGTTTACCCATGTTTAGGCCTTCTTGTAATTTTATAAATAAGAATTATCTAAGCGATGTAAGTAGTAGTGTTAGCTATGTGCACGGTATTTTTGGCTTAGTGCAAGAGATTTGGTTGGATTTGTGCAAGAATGTGTTGAGGCTTGCATAACTAAGTGCAAGTATTTTGTAATTTTCTTTGTGCACAAACATTGTATGTAGGTGCTCTGTGCTATTAAGGAGTTGGCTCTATGCCTTGACCTAATTTTGAGGAAGGTGGATCTAGTGCGCGGTGCGCAGATCACCTGTCCACTATGGAGTTGGGCTATGTGGCTTTGTGCACAGGAGCATATGAATGCAAGGAGATCGAATACTAATAAAGAAGAAGAAGTTGGTGGACATAGCCCCACACTGGGGTGAACCACGTATATCCAATGTTTTGATGTGATTTGTGCGATGTTGTTTATGTGGTTATTTGATTAGTGTTGTTTTTGTTATGAATAATGAACACATCTGATCTTGTAGCTTAGTTATTAATGATGTGAATGAATTCTAGATATGAGATAATGCTATGTCCTAAGTGATTGTAAGTGTTATATCTTTATTGCTATTGCGTTGATCTGTAATAAGGGTTAAATCTCCGCTGTAAATGAAGATCATAATCTAATGCATATTGTTGGCTAAGTGCTCTGTTAAATATTGTAATCATAGATCTGTGTCCCAGCTCGGTTGTAGACACCTTAGTCCTACAACCCCCCCTGCCTATACCTTGGGTGAGACTTCACCTTCTTCGCAGGTGTTTTCGAAAGGGCCGATAGTTAGGGTTTTGTTGGTGCGTTGTTGAAGCGTTGAACCCTGGGTCTGCCTTTGTACCAACAAATGGTTCCATTGTCGGGACCTGAAACTGTGATTGTTGGGAACTGAAGAAAACATAAAGCTCTGTTGTTGTAGTGCTCAGTATTCTACTTGACTTGCGAAGCTCTGTGCTCAGAAAGAAACCAAATCTTAAAGAAGGAGGTAAGATCTTGAATCTTTATGCTCTGGTAAAGGTAAGATAAGTGGAAATTTTTGCTTCAAAAGTATGAATCTAGGTTTGTTTGATAGATACTGTCATATCCTGAATGTTAGGGCACAATTAGAAGAAAGAGTTGTTCTAAATAAATTTTATAGAAATAGAGAAAAATATATTATTCCTATGCATAGAAAGAATTTTTGGACTAATAAATGGATGCAGGAACCTAGAAAGATTTTTTGAAGATTGCAGGTACAACAATGTGATCCTAGTGCACATTACAGGAAAGACTGGGGCTCATTTAAAAGAAAGAGAGGATTGACATTGTGTTATAATTGCAGAAGATCAGGACATCTTGCTAAGAAATTCCCTTATATAGGTCCTATTTGTCTTTGTTGTAAAGCTATTGGTCATAAGGTTAAGGATTGTCCAAGAATGATTGCTAAAGTTGAAAATATGAACAAGAGTGAAGAAAACTATAAAGAAGGTCAAGAAACTAAGGATATGTTAAAGAGCCATACAGAAAAAGAGTCAGAGACTATGTTAATACAATTAAAAGAAGAAATGGATGATCACAAAGACATCAGTTTACTAGAGATCCTGAAAGAAAAACATCGCATAGTTACAAGAATAAAAGACTACGACATAGACTGTGTATTAGATTAAGAAACACATGTGAATATTTTGCCAGAAAGCACTTGGGAAATTTTGGGAAAGCTTGATATGATACCTTCATTGGGAAGGATAGGATTGTTTAAAGGAAATATGATAACCCTATGTGGAAGAGTTACTAATGTACCTATGATTGCTCATGAAATGTCAACAAAAAAGGACTTTGAAGTTATTAGGGTTGTTGAGAACAACACCCCTTTCCAACTTTTATTAGGAAAGACTTGGATTGAGAAGAATCAAATCAGAAGGAAAGAAGAGGAGGAAGCCACAGAAAAGAAAAATCAAGAACTAAGAGAGTTCATAGCTCGAAGAATAGATCGACTGATAAAATAAAGAGAAGTTGAGTCAAAGTAGCATAATGAAAGAGAAGTAGCTATCAACTTTGAAAGAGCACAAGAAGGGTTGAAGGACCTATCCATGCAAGAAAAAAATATGTCCACCCAGGACCTAGTAAGCAAAGAGGTTTCACCTTTGAAACCTTTGAAAGAACATCGGCAGTGCGAAGTTACCATGCAAAGAAAAGATAAGAATAAGAATGGAAAGAGGAATCCAGAGACCCAGATCACAGGAAAGAAATAAAGGAATCTCATTAAGAAGAAATACAAGTTATAAAAACTACGAGAAGTTCCAGAAAAGACTTCGCAGGAGGCATATCTACAAAACTTGAACCTCACTGGAATAACCGAACTACGTAGAATGGGACTTCGCCATGGCGATGCTATATGAAATTTGGAGGCACTATGATCGTTAGAATGATGCTCTAGAATGGCTAGAAACAAATTTATTACCGGAAAGATCTCCATTGCACCATTGAGACTGCGCCATGACAGACATATTCGTATTGATTGAGGCATTCCTATCCGTTGGAGGAATCCGTTATGACGTATATAATTCCTTGTACCAGTGGAAGATGTATAAATATCTGAACCCGACATCATCAAAAGTCCCTTGGTCACCTGGGTCGAACATGATGGACAGACTAGCGCAAAGAAAAAGAAGAAAAAGGAGGAAGTGCAAAACATAGAAACTGATGAGGAGGATAGTGCCTCAGAGTTGAGTAGGCCTGACTCACCTATAGGAGGAGGAGGAGACGAAGTGAACCAACAAGAAGGAGGGGAAGAAGGAGAAAATCAAGACAAAGGAAAAGTTACACCGTCGAAGGATCCCCCTACTGAGGTTGAAACATCGAAGAAAAGGAAGGTTTCCCCACAAAAAACCTCAACATAGAAGAATACCCGAGCCAATAAGCCTCAGTCGAAGAATGTGCTAATAGTGGACGATGTCGATATGATCATCACATCCATGGAGGACGCCTCAGAGGATATATTGCAGAGACATGAAGCGAAGCAAGAAACATTGTATGGCAGAATAGAAAAGGAGCTCAAGGACATACAACAAGCTATCCATTCGAGTTGCGCAGTACCTACTGTGCCCTCTTCAACAAAAAATGCAGAATTAGGGGATGAGCCCACCCAATTATGAATATTAGTAGATGAAATAGAGGCTTGACTTCGTCGAGTCCAAGAAGAAAAGGAGTAGGCTACATAATCTGTGAAGCAAGAAAAGGAGGAGGCCTTAGAGCAACTTCGAGTTACGCAGCAAGAGAAAGATGAAATTAGGGCAATGCTCGAGGAGGAAAAAGAGAAGATGCAGAAAGAAAAATATGAGCTTCTTGTATAATAGACTGTGGTCAAAGAGGCAGTGACTAAAGAACTTCGCTCTGTGTCGAGCTTAGCATAGGAGGAACCAGAGTCAATTGATATGCAATTGGGGAAGCTCGATGAATCCATTCAACAACTTCAAGCACAGATAATGGAATTAGAACTCCAAGTAGTACCTAGCACCCTACAAGAAGTGCATGATCACAGGGAAGAAGCTGCCAGGAATGCAATAGAAAGAATCATGGCATTAGCCTCAAAGTGTAAGATGTTAGCACTTGGTAAATTTCCTAGAGGTTGAAAGTAGAAGAAATCTACTAAGGTAACTTTATCCAACCACTTTTGAAGCTAGGATCTAGCCCTTCCAACTTCAGAGAGAGATCTCTCTATTAGATTTAGCTATGTTTCAAATTTCAAATATTAGGCTAGGTAAAAAAAATAGGTTGGTTTTCGTTGTCAAAGTGTTGTTTCGAATTGGTTGAGATAGTCTACACATCCCTTGGGCCATGGGGTCTGTGTTTTAATAAAATATGAAATACAAACCAGAAACGTAAAGGGGGAAATTTACACAGGGAGAGATAATATAATCACTGGATCTTTTAGTAGCTTAAATGATGAACAAAAGAAAAGATGAGAAGATAATTTCAACAAAGAAGCAGTTAAGAATTTCTTTATTGAAAACACCGGAAGATAAACACTAAAATCTTTCGAGTCAGAAACAGGGTATATGAGATAAATCCTGCAACATTCGTTACTCTTAAAGATTAGATGCAGAAAACAATATGATAAAAAAGAGAGAATAGCATTCAACTTAGAGAGAAAAACATCACCAATGAATACACGCAAGAATCCTGTAAAAGTGCCTCCTTTTTATTAATGGAAGATCTCCTAAAAAAGATTACAGTATGATAGCGTCAGGATGTGAAGATCAACAACCCCCAATACTTCGAAAGGTGAAGTATTTATAACTCAAATTACAAAGATCATGTCATTAATGACCAGGACATGCTAAATCTATTTTTAGCCTAACTAACTTAACAAAATTCCTAAATCTAGGAACTGCTTGATGATGTGGTGCAACTGCACGCTGATTTCTGGGTGGGCCGTTGATGAAGCTTCTGCATGACTTCATATGACTGGACAACTGACTGGACCGGGACAAATCATCTACTAATCGATCAGATCACATAGATCCTCCCATCTAATATGACTGGGCACGTTGACTTTGAGCAGTCTTCGATACACTTCGTCCATTTTTGTGTACTTGGCGAATGTCGGCTTTGTGAGGAAGATGTATCGAATCTTGTGTTGGATACTGTTGTCCCACTGAAGGGCATCTAGGAATTCCTTGCCAGTGATGCTCCCTTGAATGCCTGCAAACTTTGAACTATCCTTAGCCACTTCGGCTAATCTTTTCTTGTAGTCTAGGAGTGTCATCAATTTATCATTGATTACTTTCAGACCAGGAAGACCATTCTTCTGGAGAGCTTCAATCTTATTGAAGAATTTCTGTATCCCTAGGTCCATGGCCTGAACCTTTTCTTCCAACTAAAGCATTAATCCTCTCTTGGTCAACACTCTTTTGACCTCAAGGATGGTCTCTGTTCTATCTTCAATCTTTAGTTCTTCCAGCTCTTCCCTAGTCTTAGAATTGAGGATCTTGATGATCTCGTTTGCCTGTGCTAGCATGTCTCCCAATTCTACTCTGATCTTTTCAATGGCTTGCTTGCTTCTCAGCATCAACTCATTCTGCTCAAACATGGTTGGGATCATGGGCCATATCTCGTTTATGGACTTAGTAATGTCTGTCCATACATTCTCTTTAACCTCAACCAAAGTTTTCCCTGCCACTGTTTGCTTCCGAAGCTGCTGTAGCTCTTGCTTGAGCTGCTTTGTTTCCTACTTTTCCTTGGAGAGGCTGGTATGGAAGGAATTTTTGAGTTCCTAAAGGTTCTCAACTTCCTTTTTAAGCCTGCTGATCTCTGTTTCCTGCAGGTTCATCTTTTCCATGGACTTAGCCAGGTCGGTTGTCTTCTCCTGTGATGTCAATGGAGTCATAGATGGGAATTCTGTCACTGATGCTGCGCTCACTCCTGAAATCAGAATAGCGCTCAATGGAATGACTTCCATTGGATTCAGTTTCTCTTTTTCTTTTAATAACTTCTCCATCTCAGCTTCCATTTCTTTAAGTTGTGCATTCTGCTCCATGAGCAGCTTTAGCATCTCATCTTTCTCTCCTTCTTTCTCTGCTATCTCCTTCGCCTACAAATCCTCTGTGGGCGGGAGTTTCAGTTGTTTTCTTAGGGAGGCTATGTCAACATTCTTCTTCTTGATAATCTCCTCAGCTTCTTTCACATTTGAAGGATCGTAACCGATTTTGAGGACCAACTCCTCCAAAGTCTTGATCCTATTGTCCTTTTCAAAGGATGATATCTTCTCCATCTTGAGCTGTGTTTGAACATTGTTCAGGGACACCTGCAATCTGGAAGCTGAAGTGGAAGCATGCGCCAATGTGTAGAAAACCATTTCCCCTGTCTGCTTGTGCAGATCCATCTGATCAGCCAGATACACGTCCTTCATCTGGAATTCGAAGGTGGCCCTCTTGTAGTCAGTGATCACCTTTGGATCTGGTACCTATGCCTGGAGGAAGACCATGTACATTCTTCCCTTCTCTGTGTCAAATTCCGACAACAACCTATGTTGTGCAGTCGATGTCTATTTCTAGAATTGGGCGCAAGTACTGCTGGTCAGGGTCTGGTTCTTTTTCTTTATCAGCTCATACTTCTCGAAGATACTCAGCTTCGGTGCCCCCTTGCCTGGCTGGGTGGTCAATGGAGGATCTGTAGATTTCTCCGTCACTGCTGGGGTTATGGCCTTATGGAGGCTCGAACTGAAGCGTGGAATACCCACTTTGGTCACCGTGGTAGACATGGCTTCTTTTTCCCCGGTTGGGCTAGGAGCTCCAACAGTCTTAGGCCTCTTGGTATGCAGCTGGAATTCCTCAGAAGATACCTCAGTGACAGGCAAAGATAAATATTTCCTCGACCTTTTATCTTTTAGGACCTGTGGCGTGGTCATTGGTGACACAGTGGCAGGGGGACCTTGCTATTCTATTTCTACCAATGTGTTGGGCTCCCACACTGTCTGATTTGCAAATCTTTAAATTTTAGGCCTGGGCTCATGAATATATGGAATGTTTTTGTTCTTGACCCTCATCCCTGAGATGATCCCACAAGGATCATAATGCCATGGGAAACTCATGGCGAACTTCATCTCCCTCAGCATCCTGTCTTCTTTTTCCCCAGCTCCTTGATTGTTGCATATGAAGGAGCCAATCTGCCCCTTGATTCTAATATGTTGCTTTTTCTTCAATGATACAAAGTGGATATCATCGAAATTTATAATCTGCCTTATATATTCTAAATAAAAAATCCTGACAGGTAGATATTTGGGCAGCTTATACGGTGCTAACTCGCACCCGTATACTCTGATCTCGGTGTAATCCTGGTATAAATACCAATCACCCATCTTTGTGTTATCCGAGAGGTGCAAGATCCTCTGGACTTCATCGTTTATCCAAGGCTTGGGCCTGCCGCCTAGCATACTGACCACAGGGTGGTAGAACTGATCGATGAACTCCTTGAAGCTGTACTCTGTGGAGTTGTGCTTGAGCAAGGAGGTCCACGTTGTGACTGCATGAGGTCTACCATATCCATCCATCTTCTGCATGGAAAAGCCAAAATTATCTACCTGGAAGAAGACAAACAAGTATACTAGTACCGATGAGTATCTGAACATGCCTTCCGTGCCAAAATTCACGAACTGATCATGAATATTGTCTACCAAGAATGTGATGAAATCAAATTGGGTGGTGGGATTTTCTTCGGTAGAGAAGATTGATAGAAAACCCAGAATGGGTTCATCTACCCATTGATCAGAAAAGTATCCTAACAAAGCACAAAGGGATGAGATGACCTGGTTTCCCTTTGTGGAGAACATGGAAGATAGATAAGGAGGATTTGTGGAGGGAAATTGAGTAGATGGGGTAAGGAAAAGCTCGAATATTTGAGCTCTTTGGAGGAAGGTCATTTTCTGGTACAACTCCGTGAGAATTTCCACGTTGAAGGGAGATGCAAAGTCGGCTCAGGGGATTTGCATCATCTGGTCTATGGATTCGGGCGTGATGAGGAACATGATCTCTCCGGACGAGGAGATGACGTCTCTTTGTTCGGGAATATAGTGAGCTTGACATTTGAGAGCGAACTCGGGAAAATGGTGGATCTGAGGGAAAAGTTAGAGGGATAAATTAGACTCCCAGAGTCAAATTTCATCACTCTGGTCCAGGAAAACTTCCCTAAGCCATGACTGGAGGTCTGAGAAATAAAAATCGCATTTAGTATACGCGATTAATCGGTCTTTGTCAACTAGTGAGATCCTGTCCAGGTCTACAGGAGGCGGGAGAAACAGATTCTCCTCTCCTTCTGTTTGTTTGGATTTTGGCGCCATTTTTGCAACAATACCTCCAACAAAACACAATGTTAGTGGGGGTGACTGACTATGGATGAGGACAATGGACTGTAACGGAGGGGTAAGCGGTGAATTTATCTGGTGCGATGGGTGAATGGCGAAAGTAAGGGGGAATAACGATAGTTTTATTTAAACGGGGGTCGGTTGGGCGTGGGAGACAGGTCAGCTGGATAACTGATTGGTTATCCAGTACTAAATGGCCAATAGATCACTTGAGGATGAGATGGCAGGTGATGGTGAATGAGGGATACAGATGAGTGACGTGGAGGCCATCGATTGGAGG
>JZKD02S1673574.1:0-11453 GCA_000966675.3 Picea glauca | reverse complement strand
AGAGGATTCCATGGAAAGGTGGCAGAATAAGATATATGAAGTCTCTACTAGGTGATGCACATAAACTACCACTGCGACACTCGAAGATGAATTCAGGCCTTACTAGTTCAATGGGATGGATCTAATGGATACTTTCATTGTTTGGATGCAACATATTCCCTTGTTCCATCGGGTACTCTCCCTCAATACAATGTTAATAAGTATACCCATGCAGTGGTGGGATGATCCGAAAAGATCTTTTACACGACTATGGTTGAGTTATTATGCATGTTTTAATTAACCACTTAGGAAGATTAAAGAAAGAGGAAGAAGTTATAGAAAAAGAATAAAAACCATATAAACATGTACAGAACTAAAATGAAGCAATAAAAAACAAAAAACCATAACACCAATGTGATAACGGAGTTCGTCAATCTCGCCTGCGTCTTCGGGCCTTTGTCTTAGTGGGTGAGGCTTTATTATTTATGTTCAAGGCTTAATAAGTACATCAAAACAGTGCCAAAAGGTTACAAAAATAATATCGTCTTGTTCTACCAGATCTCTAGAACCCAACAAAAGAAACATCACTCAAATTGGATGATCGGAGCTCCCAGAAATGGCCCGCAAAGGTGCTCTCCTCAACAACTTCCCTGCATAAAAATGTCTTTGGCTTGGAAACTATTCAGCATAAACCTGCTCTGAATCTCCTCCTATGGCCTCAAGAAGGCCTGGTTTATATAGATATGAATTTGGTAACCATCTCCCAACTTCCCCTCAAGATCTGGCCTCAAAAAGGGCCCAATATCCACCAAAGAGGGCCAAAAATCTCCAAAATTGTTCCAAAAATTACTGAAAAAAATCCATATTCCAAAGTATAAAACCCACTTTTTCTATATATTTGGGATAAGCCCCTCTGACCTAGGTGCAATCCCCCTCTACAGGGTCATATGTAATCATATGGCCAAGCGCCAACCTCCTAGGGGCTGCGCGCTGGCCCCTCAACCCGCAAACTCCTGGATTTATGGCACATCCCTTGTGATCGGGGTCCAAACTCTTTGCTAACACCCAAACTTCCAGTGCCCAACAAATAATACCAGACACATGCATACACCCATGTGATCAGATGGAGGGGGCCAACACTTGTCTGCGCCATAACACTGGATCAGGTCCTATGGAATACGCCACACAACCGAGGGCTTGGAGCAATAAAGAACCCCACCAAAATACAACATAGTTCATAGTCATGTACTGGGGTTATATATCTGAGGTCCCGTGGTTTTTACGCCGAGGGCTGGGGCTAGGCCCCAACCCTAACCCGCCACCAAATATAACACTTATCAAACTTAAATAGCAGTGAAAGCATTAAGGGGTAAGAACCGACGTGCAGGCGGGCTGGCTAGCCCGACCTGCCCAGCCATTAACCTGGTCGGAGGTCCTGTGTTTGAACCTCGTCCGCTCCAAAAAAATAAGTCAATGAACTTTAAGCCAATCCATGGGTGCCATGTGGCAACCCACATTTGGGCCATGTGGCACCACACTATTCACCACTAATCTACCATGTGTCAAGCACCCAACTATCCAGTTGTCTGCCACTTGTACCTGCCCTATCAACATACTGTACCCTATCACCATCTGCCCCGTGTTGCCATATTTCCATGCTACATGTCATTGTATGAGCATGCCATGTGTCATTGTAGGGTGTTCCACATGTCACCCTTGCAGTGGTGACACATGTCTAACTCAGATTGGTCCACCTGTCCATCCATGTCAGTGTCTGTATGCCCAATCTCCCTACCACGTGTCACCTCCAGAAGCTACCACATCAGTGATGACTATGCCTGCCATGTTAGATGTCACGTGGCACTGTACAGATTTTATGGATTGTACAGTCAACACTTTTTTGCTTGTTTGGCAAAACGAATAGATCGCCATAACTTGAGAATGCGACGTCTTTCTGGGCCCGTTCAAGTTGCGTTGGGTTCGTATCAACGAGGCCTACATACATGTTTGTTTTGAATCCATTATGAGAACTTTTATTTTTAGGCCTTTCTAGGCCCCATCAAGCTCCTAGATTTGATTTTGGATCACACCTCCCCACTAAAGGACATTTTGGTCCCCAAAAGGTTACTGACTAGTGATCAAGCTCGAGATAGGCCACCCGGCTTGTTCCCTGTCTTTGAACTCTATCCTGTGCACCTGTCTCATCCAGATCAACTGTAACACAATCATGACAACTAACAACATATTGTTAGCCATTTGAACCCTATCACATATTACTGAAGCCACTATCATCCATGTAGATAAAATTCCTAATTATAGCATCAAAAATATGACCGCAAACAAGCTGATATGTTTGTAATATTTGCACGATAATAACTTATCTTGAAGAAAACTGTGATTGATTTTCCATTCCACAATCATCTCTTGTTCTTGCTTAAGATTGATTGGTTGGTTTGAAAAAATTATAGGTTTGTTTCTTGCTTGAACTGCCTTCTTTAATTGTTCCATTGTTTGAAGATTTTTAGTTTCCTTTACATGATGAGCATGAACCACATAATCTTGACCTGCTTTGGTTAATTGATATTGATTCTTTGTCCTGTAGAATATTTCTTTATGATCATATAAGTATGGACTACCTAATACCATTCCACATCACATGTTACCTTGTCCACATACTTAGATGAGATTGCAAATTTTAATGTGCACTGTTTGGTTATGTGATTTTGATGATTGTTGCTTAACCATTTAAGTGTGTAAGGCTTATGATGCATCTTTGTTTTTAACCCCAATTGCTTAACCAATTCCTTTGAAATTAGGTTAGATTGATATCCACTATCGATTAATGTATCAACCTTAGTGTGTTGCATGATGACCCTTATATGAAACAATTTACTTCTACAATCAATTCCTTCACCAATTTTACATGTCATACCAACCAATGAGACCTTTGATTCATCACCTGAATCTGATCCCAAGTTTGTGGTTCGTGTTGTTGCTGCAACTGTTTGCCTTCCTTTCTTTTCCTTGAACCACTTCGGTCTCTTCTCTAGATGCAATTGCCAACATCGGTCCTCATCATGCTCCTCTTTCTTGTAATGCTTGCAAGAGGGATTCTCTTCCTTTCTTGCCACTGAATTTTCTTTTTTTCCATTCCACTTCCTCTTGTCCTCTTTCCTTGAAGACGATTCCCCTGATACACCAACACATGTTTTCCCTGCTTCAATATATGTCGCTTGAACATAAACCTCATCAATATTAGTAGGTCCAAACATGAATACAATGTTTCAAATATGTGCAGGTAAAACTCCTATATACTTCATAAGAGCTTCTTGGGTACGTAAAGGAATATCCAACATCAATGCCATTTTACGAAACCCATCTATGTATTCTTGCACTGTTTGTCCTTTTCTTAGTTTTAAAGCTTGCCATTCAATTAATGCTTTCTCTTTATAACCCAAAGGATAGAATTTCTTTTTAAGTGCAGAAATAAAACTTTTCCATGATGGAAATACATTACCCACTTGTTGCATGCCATTTTGCAACTTGCTTTTCCACTAGACGAGTGTTGTGCCTACAAGTCTCAATGATGCCAACTTTATTTGTGTGGCCTCATCCTTGATCTGTTGCACACTGCAATAGACCTCCATCAGTATGAACCAATTGTCAAGTCTCTCTACATTAACTTCACCATTATACATGGGTAATTCGAATTTAACATCAAGTTTTAATAAAGGCATTTCATTCTTATGTTTATGAACATGTTTCTTTGCATTAGATTTAGAACTTGAACTTGAAGAAGAAGGAGAAGAAGGAGGTGATGATGGAAGTGAAGGAGGAATTTGAGGAGGATCCTCTCCCTCTTCTATTTTCCCCTTTGAATTTTCACCAAGAACTGGTATCTTTCGTTCCAATTAATCCTCATACAAAACTTTCATCATCTCCGACATAACAAAGAAAGTTTTTCGAAACTCTTTCTCATCCTGAGAAAGTCCCTCTTCCGATGCCATCTTCTCACTTTGAGAAGTTCCCTTTCTCAATCCTCTCAATGGATTCTCTTCAACAAGATCACCTTCACCACGATGTATCTTTTTCCTGGTTAACATGCAAACTCAAATCCAAACGTCAACTCGCTCTGATACCACTTGATCCAAAAAAATCTTTTACACGACTATGGTTGAGTTATTATGCATGTTTTAATTAACCAATTAGGAAGCTTAAAGAAAGAGGAAGAAGTTATAGAAGAATCATAAAATCCATATCAACATGTACATAAATGAAATGAAGCAATAAAAAACAACAAACCATAACACCAATGTGATAACGGGGTTCAACAATCTCACATACGTCTCTGAGTCTTTGTCTCAGTGGGTGAGGCTTTATTATTTATGTTCAAAGATCAATAAGTACATCACAATAGTGCCAAAAGGTTACAAAAATGATTTTCTCTTTTTCTACCATATCTCTATAACCCAACAAAAGAAAAGACACTCAAATCGAATGATCGGAGCTCCCAGAAATGGCCCGCAAAGGTGCTCTTCCCAACAACTTCCCTGCATAAAAATGGCTTTGGCTTGGAAAATATTTAACATAAACCTGCTATGAATCTCCTCCTATGGCCTCAAAAAGGAATTGATCATATATATCTAAATTTTGTAACCATCTCTCAACTTCCCCCCAAGATCTGGCCTCAAGAAGGGCCCAATATCCCCCAAAGAGGGCCAAAAATGTCCAAAACTCTTCCAAAAATCACTAAACAAATCCATATTCCAAAGTATAAAACCCACTTTTGCTATATATTTGGGCTAATCCCCTCTGACCTGGGTGCACTCCCCCTCTACAAGGTCATATGTAATCATATGGCCAAACGCCAGCCCCCTAGGGGTTGCATGTTGGCCCCTCAACCCACAAACTCTTGAATTTATGGCACATCCCATGTGATCGGGGTCTAAACTCGGCACTAAAACCAAAACTTATAGCGCCTAAAAAATAGTACTGGACACATGCATACACCCATGCGACCAGATGGAGGGGGATAACATTTATCTATGCCATAACATTGGACTGAGTCCTATGGAATACATCACACAACTAGGGGCTTGGAGTTATAACAAACCCTGCCAAAATACAACGTAGTCCGTAGTCATGTGCTGGGGTTATATTGTTGAGGTCCCATGGTGTTTACGTCGAGGGATGGGGCTATTCCCTAGCCCTAATCCCCCACCAAATATAACACTGATCAAACTTAAATAGCAGTGAAATCATTAGGGGGTAAGAACCAACGCGTAGGCGGGCTGGCTAGCTCGACTTGCCAAGTCACTAGCCCAGTCACTAGCCTAGTCAGAGGTCTTGTGTTTGAACCTCTTTCGCTCCAAAAAATTTTTGCAATGAAATTTAAGCCAATCCCTAGGTTCCATGTGGCAGCCCATGTCTGGTTCACGTGGCACCACACTATTCACCACTAATCTACCACGCGTCAAGCACCCAATTGTTTGCCACCTGTACCTTCCCTGTCAGCATATCGTGCCCTATCATCGTTTTCCCTATGCCATCGTACGAGCATGCCATGTGTCTCTGTATGTGCATGCCACATTTCTCTGTACAAGCGTGCCATGTGTCGTCATATGGACGTGCCACGTGTCACCCTTGTAGTGGTGACACGTGTCACACTCGGATTGGTCCACCTATCCATGTCACCTCAAAAATATTCCATGTCAGCTCTGATTGTGCCTACTATGTTAGATGTATGATCGTACGACCTGTAAGTCAGTTGCCACATGGCACTGTATGGACTATACATACAACATTTTTTTGCTTGTTTGGAAAAACGAGCAGATCACCATAACTTGAGCATATAATGTTTGTTTGGGCCCATTCAAGTTGCGTTGGGTTCATATCGACGAGTACTACACACACATCCATTTTGAATACATTCCGATAAATTTTATTTCTAGGCCTTTTTGAGCCCCATCAAGCTCCTAGATCTGATTCTGGATCATGGGAAGTGCATCAGGAACATCTGTGTGAATGAGAAGCTATGGAAAAATCCCTAAGGGAATGGTTCAAGCCAGGGGTAGACATCCACCGATACACATTTTCTTGTGAGAGGCATTGGGTATCCAAAGATTGACAGGGTGCGCAAAGAATCTATTTGAAAACTCAGTGCACTCTGGCAATAAGAAATTCCATCCATTGAATTTCTTCAAATCCTATCGAGCAAACAAATGAGTCACACAATCTTAAATATGATTGGGAAGGTCATAAAATTCCCCCAGATCTAGTAGCAACTACTGTAGATCTTCCATGGCGAAGACCTAGATGCTGGATTCACGTAAAAAAGCATCGTAACCTGCTAGGGGTTGAAGTGACAGATTAAGACTTTGTTAACTGATGCATGGGGTGTGGAATAATCATGTGAGACACCTCCTGAAGAATAAGATATCATGCATGATTGTATCCTTCAACATCACACTAAAAAGTAAGGTGGTATAGACCCTTGTACGAAATAAATATCGACATATCAGTCGTACATTCCTAAGGAGTTAACACATTTTGACATAACCCGACGTTAGATGCCAAAATCCCGTCCAATTTTTTTTCACGTTTGACAATCAAGAAGAGTTTAAATGTCCCATGAATACAACAGGATAGAAGCAAGGCTGACATGGACTGGCGGTGCAGTAAACATGACACTGGACGTGAGGCAAAATGGTCCTTCCACACCCACTAATGGTCAGAGGGGGTTGACATGATGGTATAGGAAATTATGTATCGACGGTCCCCGAGGTGGGTAGTACTACACTATGAGTTATTAATGGCTTAGCGCATTTACCAACACAACATCAGGCCATACTCGGATGAAAACCTTCCCTCATAGTAATTAATATTTCCCCATTCGAACTCATGGGTTACTATTTGTAGTCTAAGTTCGGGCCCTGAGAGACACACAATAACAAGAAATGGTAGTCAATGACAAGGAGGTAAAAATTCGACGCGTCCAAATTGAAACTTGCATTCATTCACTAGGATATCAATGATACCAAGAGAACATGGTGGATACAGTTTCAAATGGCTTCATCAATAAAGACACATGTACGTAACAAAACAAAGGTTGTCAGGGATAGGGAGATATTAGAGATGACGCTACCTAACAATGTTAGTTTTATAGGATCTCAAATTGGGAAGGTTTAGGACATTCACTTTGTCGACTATGATGTCCAAGACCCTGTCCAATTCCCAACGTTGTTCTTTTCCAACTACACATAGGTTGTTAGGAGTGCAAATGGCATTGGTGCTCACACAAGAATGGGCCATGCCACTTCAACAGGTTGGCATACTGACCCTGGTTGACTATCCTCACTTTTTCCATGGGGCATCGATTACCACCTTGGTCTACTTGTTACTTACTCAGCTACAAGGTGGATACCTTTGGTTGGGAGAGAAATACCCAATCGATGCAGCATATATACATTGAGTTATAGGACTTCCCATGTATGGAAAGGAACCCGAAAAAGATTTCAAACCAAAATATGCTACAGAAGATGACATGTATGGAAAATAAAACATGCGTCAGGGAACTCGCGTGGTCATAATTTCAGAAATAAATTATGGACAAACTCGGTTTACCACCCAACTTCTTGCTTGTAAATTATTGTGGAAATGCATAAAATATGAATGCTCGCTTGGAGTCATCGTAGCCATTGAACAATGTCTAGGACTTTTTCAACTAGCCTAGGAATGTTACATCCTCAATGAGTTCGTCGATGATTGCTTGGATGCTCAAAAATTCAGGAAGGATTTCCATTATAGTTGGATCTTGTTGCTTCTTCCCATGATTCTCTAGAGACCCCCTCCAGGCTATGAGCATGTCGTTGTGGGTGGACCAACCTTTGTGGCCCCTCGATTCCTACCCTTACAAGCCAGGAGAGATCATGCCATTCAACTTGCCAATGATAAAGTATTTCAAAAGTGGTACCAACAAATCATTCAGGTGATCGCCTCACACTTGGGCATCCCATGCAACGTCATCGACGAGTATGTTAGTTCTCTTGAATTTGAATGTAATTTTAATAACATCTATATCTATCCCAGTGATGACCATGTATTTTCCATGGTGATGCTTTTGTTCTGCATCATAAGAGAATATATCCAACAGGGGTGGCAGAGTGGACAAAGCATTTGAAAATGGTCCCTAAGGATGAAATGGACACTCTTGAAACTCACACAAGAGAAACCGGGATGGAAGGTAGGTCAAGGCTTCCCGGTAGATGGAATAAGGAATGAACCCTGTCATTGGGGTATCTAAGGACAAGGAGGCTTCCAAGAGGAAACGTGACCTGATTTCTACACCCATGGACCCTCTCCACATCTAGTTCATCCTTGAACATGGGAGAGATGATCAACGAAAAACGACCTTCCAAACAAAATATGTGCAGTAGTCATTACAACCCACCCCTGCTAGTAAAAAATGACAAAGGATTGGTCTTGACGTTGGGTTGACCACTACTATTGCACAACAGGGCCAAGGATGAATTACACTTGGGATTTCAGTGTTGATAATGGCACTTAGAAGACAATTGGGTCTACAACAACAGAGTCAGATGTAGGCTACCCGTAATATTGAGGATCTCTATCTCCAACTTGTGGACATAGTGTCTTCTGTCGACACTCTACCTTAGCCCTCGACGCCAGTTCCAAGCACCATCAGTTACTCGTGAGTACTGAGATTTAACCCTTTGTTGGTCACCTTGATGGATGTGGCCAATGTAAGAATCCCTTTACCCTTTAGCACCAATTTATACTCTAGCAGTTTAGACTTGCATTACTACATTACTTACCGAATTGAGGGAACAACACTAGAAACTTGGTCTGGCTCATGCACAACTTGAACAATAACACCAAGTAAAAATCATAGCGCACAATCAGATTCATGCATGCTATCAATAGAAGGTTCAAGCTCACTGATACTTGCAACAATTATATGACACATAAGTCTTAGTGCATGAAAATATAGGGGCTCAATTTATTAAAGTAGTACTTCCTTCAATGACCTTTTGGGCCCAATCAACGATTTGTATGAAAAGATACCTAACACCTTGTAGGAGACTCTAGCCATCCCCCCTATCTCAAACTCTCAATTGTAAAGGCTTGTATTCAAGCGTTGGAGTCACAAAACCTAACACTCCACACTCAAATCTAATAGTCAACACTAGAGGATCTGGAGTTGTAGAAGAAGATTGTGGTGGTCAAAGAATCCATCCACAATGGCCAGACCAAAATTAAGGATTTTTCAGGTTTGTTCAAATACAATTTTACTCTATGGAACCATTTGTAAAATCCACATTAAATAATCTCTATTGATGACAGGGTTCACACGATCGAAGAAAAGGTTTCCCAACAAAAGAGCAGTTTGAATTCCCTACCTCTAGGCGAGCACCAAGCTACGATGACAACCATCGAAAGAAAGACCAATGAATCACTTCCTCATGGGAAGAGAAACAAACAATTTATGTGTTGTCAATGATGTTGTTGATAAGGCCCAAGTATTCTATGCTCAGTTGGTGGCCACAAAACTTGAAACCACCCCCATGATCGAGAAGATGGAGACTATGAACCTAAAATCTCCCCAGGTCACAATGACTGATACAGATGAAATTGTTCAACTCACTCAACAACTTCATGCCACTCTTGATGAATTTGAGAGTTAGTTCAAGGAATTCCTTCAATAACTCATAAATATGGTTCCTTTCGTGGCATCAGTCACACAATGAGCACAACCATTGGCTCAAGGATGAGCCAAGTAATAGTGTTGGAGGCCTATTGGAACCCACATGTTTTGGGTGAATAATGCACACTCACACAAAATAAAATGTACGCACACCCCAGTTTTTCATGCACACCAACTGTTGTGTAACGAATGAAATAAGGCACACACCAGTTAGAGTTCGACAACATGTGCCAGGAATCAAGAAGATATTTCATGCATGTCAGAATCAAGAAGAATATCTTCGAGAATAGTCTCGAATGATTAATGTAGGTACAATGAGGGATCATGGGGTAGTTAAGGGATGAGTTGGAAAGTTAGTTAAGATTTCCATGACAAAAAAGAGGCTATGTGGGTTGCATGTGAGTGGCATAAGAGTGTAGGACTGGAAGTCAACTGAACAAGTGGAGTAGAGGTGAAAGTGCCAGAGTGCCAGAGTAGAGAAGGAAACAAAAAGGAGTAGTGAAGACACAAGGAAGAGTTTTGACTGAGTTGAGAGGGTGGAGAGCCCGAGGTCATTAGTAGAGAAAATAAGATAAATGACTCTGACTAGTTTTGCATGAGTGTTGTTGTGAGTCTAGTTTTGTATGTGGCCGAAACAAGTTTTGTAAGAAGTCTGTAATAGAGTTAGTATAGTACTATGGGAATATTTTGATAGAAAGTGCATGGTGTTATTTCTAATGAAATACAAGTCTTTTGGTCCAAGTATGCCATTGTTTGGATGGAAATAATATAAGTTTCTATTATTCCTGTCATTTATTGTGTTGATCATGTGTTTAATGGATGAATATGGTAATGTTGCATGTTTTTAATCTCTTAGAATGTATTGTAATGGGGTGTGTGAATGTTAGCCTAAGTGGCTTCCCTGTGTAGCTTAACCTTTCATCACTGACACAAGACCATATGGTCTCTGTGATTATCATCAAATACTGTGTGAGACCTTATTCAGTCTTTGACTAAGGATTGATATGTTGATGATCTAGGTGGATATTGGTTTCCACCCACCTATTCCAACTGGCTCCTCTTTACAGTTTTTAGTTCAACATGTTTCTCTGTAATGATGGAATTTATTTGTAATTGTGGGTTCTACACTTCTAGGGATATATTGAAGCCCTACAGAACATCCAAGTGTATATTGGTGACCACCCACCTATTTCAACTGGATTATTTTGGAATTTTTCATGTCAGTACATCTTGCTGTACTTCCAGGGCCATTTTGGGGTCCTAAACAATTTTTTTTTGGCTTGCCATAGTAAAAATGTAGACAAAGTTATATTTTGATGAAATAATGTGTATGTCTCAAAAATACCTTTCCAATGGGCTATCACATGCCTAAAACGGAGGTCGTGTGCAAACATTACGACCCCAAGAAGTTGAGGTACCAACTTACCCATCAGGCCCACGTAACTTTTGGCGTTTCATCTCCTAGGGTTAGTTTTTTGGATGTCTAGGGTTTTGGAATTCATGAGTAATGTTAAAAATGCCTCTAGAGCCTCATTGTAATCATTCTTCTCAGATGGATGCGCATAGCATCCACATCTCTTCTCAGAGATAACTACCACCATTAGATCAAGTTTTTTTCAATTCTGTTGTTTTACAATTTCAGCCTATTTTATTTATCTAATAAAAGTTATTGTTCAAAGGATATGTGTTGTTGTTCTCCGCATCTTTGTGTTATTGTATTTAATTTTTTATTCATTTCATTCTGCTCATA
>JZKD02S1673573.1:859639-878205 GCA_000966675.3 Picea glauca | reverse complement strand
GTTAAATTTCTCGACCCTAAACTTTCCATCTTCCGACATTGCTCCCACTCGAACCAGGAACCCTCTTTTCCCGCGAGTTACCTTACACTCTGATACCAGTTGTTAGAAAAACAGGACCGCGGAGCAATAAAATAAAAAAAATGTAGAAACAAAACACATAAGACACACAATACAAGAGAGACACATATTTACGTGGTTCAGCCAGTGTGGGCTACATGCACTAGAGAAATTTCCAAGTCCTTCCTTTATTATTATCCAGCAAATGAAGGGATACAACCTACAGCAAAACCCGTTGTAACTTCCTCTTCCTTCTCTCACAGTCTCCTCTCTCAGAATACAATATTCACCACCAACCATAGCCACAATACATTTCCCTCATAAAAGAGGGTTGCCTTCTAGGGAAAAAAACCCTAACATAATCTCTATTGTTAGATCTGCGACCTTATAATGAACGGTCCAGATTTACAATGAAATTACAATATACTTTTATAAGGTAATTTTTGCTTCAGGGGCTTCACCCCCTAACCCCCTCTGGGGGCCCTCTTGCCCCCAGACCCCCCAACCGGGGGGATAGCCCCCCCGGACCCCGCAGAGGGGGTACCCCCCCTCTGCACTCCCCCGCGTGGAAGAGTGCACATACTTCTGGGGTGTAAATACTTCACGGGGTATCAACACGGCTAAAATCAAGGACCTCTGAATTAGGAAGATAATCAGGCTCCACAACCAATAGTCTAGCCCCTTTGAGGGAGACGTTGGCCCTTTTTAGGGAAAATCACAGCACTAGATGACAAACGTTGGCCCTCTTTGGGCCTCCAAACTCTTCCACACGTGCCAAACTTCCCTGTCAAAATTCCATGCATTGGAGGTGACGTCAAGGGCCTCTAGAGGACATCCTGGGTCAACAGAGGGACACGTTCCACCTGTAGTGGGTCAACCCCCTAGGGCTGGGCTCAACCAAGGAAAAATGAAAGAAAATGTCCTTCTTCTTCTCTCGTGCAAAGGCTCGACCAATCATTGTCCTGTCTCTGCCCCCGATGAGGTCCCAGTAACCATCTGATGGGCTCTTCAGCCCCATGGAGGTCCGAACTCATCATCTCCCCATGTGTACCCGTCCACTTGGTACCTATCTGTCGGGCATGGTCCTGCACATCAAAAAATCCTCCCTCCATGGGCTCATTAGTCCTCGGGATCATAGCAATGTTAATCATATTTCATCATTAATTTTATCAAATGCATTCATAAAACCCCTAGCATATCATATAATATCTCAAAGACATTACAATGACCTACTATACAAAGATGAAGAAAAAGACAAAATGCCCTATTGGGCCAGCATCCATAAGAAGAGGAAAGTTTCCAAAGGATATCATCCAAGCCATGTAATATGAGGTGGTGTGGTCTAAGGATGTCTAGACATAGTGAAAGACAGGGGTGAATATTATCCATGGGTGCCTTTGTAGGAGGCGATTTGTACCTGTCATGGATGTAATTCTTTAAAATCACTTTATTGCCTTTATTCTTTCTTTTCTTTATTGCTTTTTCTTTCTTTTTATTTCAAGGTCTAACTAGAGGACACTTCCTTGGCGTGGTGACTAGAGATGACAGTGTTACCCACGAGTACTTTCATAGAGATGATAAGGTCGGCTTGTGATGAGACCCCCTTTCCCTTGGCCATGCAACCAAAGGTCACTGCCCTGGCATGGTAACCAGATAATGGCAATGTCATACTGCTAGGTACCTATGAACAAAATGGGCTGGCTCATGATGAGACCCCTCATCCTCTTGGTTAGGTCTTATTTTATTATCTTTCTTTGGGTCCCTCTTGTTTCTTATCGAGAGGCCTTTTATTGCCTTCTCGGGGATCCCTGGGCGAGGCATCTCTAGGTTTTATTTTTTTATGGCTTTTATCTCTTACCAGCTGCTTTTACCCCCTAGGCCTTTAGCCCCTTCTTCCCACGGGATAAGGTGTAAGCCCACAAATAAGTCATCCTAATGTCTGGACTAGGGGAAAGGGATAGATGAATGGGAGATAAGATGTAAAAATGATATTATGATGGGAGTGGACGATGGCTCTTCAAAATCCCCCCTGGTGGCTAACCAAAACCTATGGGTACAAGCTTGCTAGGGTACTCTGTCAATCCCCCCAACCATGGTCAAGTGGATTAGTGTAAGATCCAAGCAGTCGTCAGAAATGAAAGGAGTCTGATACATATATCTGAAAGTTATAATGATCAAACATGACACATACCATGATACCTGGACCAATTACCTCATGGAGCAAGAGTCTTCTTTGATACAAGTCCAAGACGAAGGTGATGGATGCTGCTGCTACTGACAGGACAAGTATGATGGATTGCGGTACTTGTTTTACCAACTAATACTCAATGCTAGACAAGCTAGGTGGATGGCCCTCCTTAGCAAGTTTGATTTCAAA
Source organism: Picea glauca (assembly GCA_000966675.3). Taxonomy (NCBI): domain Eukaryota; kingdom Viridiplantae; phylum Streptophyta; class Pinopsida; order Pinales; family Pinaceae; genus Picea; species Picea glauca. The sequence goes on along the minus strand of JZKD02S1673573.1, from coordinate 875,771 downwards.
ATCAAACATATCAGAGGAAAGGAAAATAAGGTGGTTGATGCCCTTAGAAGAAGTATGAAAACAATTCACCTGGCAGTGGTGAGAACCTATGAGACGAATGTCAGAGAAAGAGTCAGGAATGCACAAGAAATAGATGCATTCTTCCAGACTGCGATCTTGTACCTGGAGCAAGAAACCGCAGGGATAAATTATGAATTCTATGCTAGATGGAGGTCTACTGACTTACCGAAACAAGTTATATATTCCAAGTTGTGATGACTTGAAGAGGTTCATAATGGACAAATAGCACAAGAGACCATACACCGGCCATCCAGGCTATCAAAAGATGGTCACAGCCACTAGGAAACAATTCTATTCGTCTGGATTGAAGAATTACATAGCTGAGTATTTATCTAAATGTCTAGAGTGCCAACAAGTTAAAGAAGAACACCGACACCCAGCAGGATTATTACAACCTCTACCAATCCTGAATTGGAAATGGGAGACCATATCCATGGATTTCATCACTGGTTCACCAACAACAGCCAGGAAGATTGATGCCATCATGGTATTAGTGGATAAATTGAGCAAGTTCGCTCATTTTATTCTCGTCAAATTGACTTGAAAAGAAATAGATATTGCCAACGTATTCATGAAGGAGATATTCAGAATACACGACATACCAAAGGAGATCGTGTCTGACAGAGACACAAAATTTACTTCAAAATTTTGGAAATCCTTGATGGATGGCCTGGAGACCAAATTATTGTTTATCACATCCTATCATCCTCAAACCGATGGAAAAACGAAAAGACTGAACCAAATACTAGAAGACATTCTAAGGATGCATGTAATGCATCAACCTAAAAAGTGGTAAGATTACCTGCCACTTGTGGAATTTTCCTACAACAACGGCTACCAATAATCACTAAAGATGAGCCCTTTCAAAGCCCTCTATGGTAGGTCGTGCAACACTCCAGTCAGTTGGAGTAATCCCATGAACAAAATTGTGATTCGACCTAACGTGTTGAAATAAATGGAACAACAAGTGATTTAGATAAAGCAAAATCTGAAAATCAGTTAGAATAGACAGAAAAGTTATGTCGATGGAAAGAGAACCCCCAGATAATTCAAGATGGGATACCATGTCTATCTCAGAGTTAGGCCTAGGAAGATTTCCCTGAGGATGGGAGCTTGTGCCAAGTTGGTACCTCGGTAGTGTTTACCTTTTGAAGTTATAGATAGAGTGGGACCTCTAGCCAATAGGCTAGCACTTCCTCCCATAGTAAAAGCACATAATGTTTTCCATGTTTAATTGCTGAAGAAATATGTACATGATTCTAATCATATAATTGAATGGTTTGTGATTTAGGTGGAACCAGAGGGAGAATTCATGCCAAAACCTCAATTCATACTAGATAGGAATGAAATCCCACTCAGGAACTGAACCATTTCACAGTTCAAGGTGCAGTGGAAACACTTTGGCCCAGATGAGCCCACATGGGAAATGGAGGATTCCATGAGACATGCATACCCATTTTTGTTCACTTATGTACATACATGACATGTTAATATATAGAACATCGAGGATGATTTTACTTTAAGGGGGAGGGAATTGTGATACCTTGTTTCCCCCAGTTTGTAAATATAACTATAAATGGCCAAAAGACTATCATAAACTTTATATGTGTGAATATTGATTCGATGGACCTTTTTTTGAAAGGTAAACGGATGTGAACCTTATTATTTACTAAGAAAATGGACAAGTGATGCATGACTAACGGAATGGGGTTGTACTTAGAAAGACCAAAAATTCTATACAAAGAGAGGGTGAAGGGGACTGGGAATGGTTGCGTTAACCTTCACCAAACTAGTGTGTACTGGATTTAATTGCTCAGGACCAGAACCGTCCTTTGACCTAGAAATGAATTACAGTCAGGCTAGTGGGTGGGAAGACCTCCTCAAGAGTTAATGAGGGATGGGGTCTGTAATAACTCATCTGTAAGGCTTCCAGACTTGACCGCTGATTGGAAATTCGGGCCACACACAACCATGCTAAAAGAGGTGAGAAGGGAAGTTGTGGTGGGAAGAGGGAAGAACACACTTGCGAAGAGTGAAAATATGGGAAGAGAATATCAGGGATTCAAGGAAGAATAAAAAAAATAAGCGTTATGGACACAGGAAATGGAAGAGAAGGTTTTGATACAAGCTGATAAACAAGGCTAATCCTCCTTGCTTAGTATCATATAAACCATTTCCAGGATCCTGCGGGAAGAGGAGAGTAACCTCTGTCCCTATTGTGGCTGAGCGAAAAGAAAAGGATGTGTTGCAGAGCATCGTGGTCTAGCTCAGGGGTGGCTAGTGGTAAATCTGTTTGGAGTGACTTAGCCTACGACTGGGTGGAAATGGACACCCCTTCGAGTAGTCTCTTCACATTGTCTGATTCTGATAAGTCTTTTCTCGAACTTAATTGTTGAGTTAGAATGATGAATGATTTATTGGTTTATATACATATATATATATATATATATATGAATGTATGAACATCTCTGTGTGAAATGGCTATGTTATGCGTATGATTCCATCTCCTTGGGAACTCATACTTCCTATTGATAAATTGTATGCCCAGCTTCACTCCGGAGGGCTTCCCGAGCATAAGTCATAAAACGGTCGAGATAGGAAATATCATGTAGACCTAAAACCACTCATTAGAAGAGAATACTCTCCCCCGACCCTTGTGCCATGTGAATTTCCATACCCAAGTCCCTAACCCATTCGGGGTGAGAAATCAGGAAAATAGTGATAGGAAAATATTGAAAGGGAAAGGTTTTCCTTGTCCAAAGGATGGATGGATGAGATCCATCTGGAAGGAACCAAGTGTTGTCATGGCTATTGGCTATGAGAAAGAGCATGAGATTTAACCCCTTCTATCACCTTAGATCCACGAGTTTTGAGTCTGCGTATTGGGAAGATTATGGGTTGGTGCGACCAAAACCTATGAAACCTGAAGTCACAAAGTAACATGGACCATTGATCTATGGATTCTTCAAGACCCACCTAGGCCATTTTATCTATGAGTTCAGAGTTTGCGCACAGGGAGAGAACAGATCCCATTCATCAGATCTATGTGTGGAGGACCATAGGCGTGAGATCCAAGGGAAAGTGCACAAGGTCTAATCTTTTGAAAGTGTACAAGAGAGTGGAATTTTGCGAAGTCTCAAAGTTTTGAAGTTAATGAGAGCCTTCCATCATCATAGGACAAGTGGCAGCAGATTCGAGAGTTCAAGGATTCAGACCTTGGAAGATTTGCAAGGAGTAGAGGTGAACATTGGAGGAGATAGGAGATGCAATAATCGTAGCCATCTGTCGTGTAGGTACATGTGGCAAGAGATCAACATTTCGCTGACTCGTAAATCGGGAAGTTAGAGATAGAAATCGTGAGAACTCGCGAAGTTCAAGTTCGGGACTTGATCTTAGTTATCGATCAAAGGGAGATTGTGGACTGTTGATCTGACATCAGGAGTTCATATTTCAGGATTCCGAGGAAAGGATATGGAATAATTTCCACCTTCATGATACATGAATTCCCTAAGCGCTTGAGCGTTGGGCCCTAGGTTGTGACGATGGGTCACATGGATGGAGGTTAAGGAACGAAACTAGTGCTGGGCTAGGTTCTTAGGTCGGGAGTTCAGGAGTTGGGTGAGTCAAGGTTGGTTTGTATGTGAATACTCGACGACGGGAGTCACAAAGCACCATTTAGTTAGGCTTGTAGTCACGTGTAGTGGTCACATGGAGGGGGGGCTTGTGCCTGGTGATTTTTCACGCGGGAGAACAAAAAAACAAAATTGAAAAATTTAGAGGCTTTACACTATAGAAGTTCCTTCAGAAGGGTGGGTGTGTTAAAAATTGGTATCAGAGCATGGTTACAACACTTGGCCTATTTGGGCTCATGGACGAGTTGCGTAAATACCACATTAAGGGGTTTAAAGGGCGATATCCTACCTTAGTCCCTTCCTAAAACATCTGGTTAAGCCCTTAGTATAGAAAAGAATGATAGCTTACTATTGTGTGTGTATGTATTTAAGAAATGTGAATTATGTGTTGGTTATGAACTAATATAAAGATAGCTAACAACAAGTGTTTTTTCTGCAATCAAGTGGTCGATCAACCGTAGGAAACTACAATCATATAGAATGTTGATGCACCACGAAGTGGGGGATGGATCCCACAATAGAGATGAAGAGTCTGATGAGAGGAGGGTGGTAGATACCCCTCCATACCTGGCTGATACTGTGAGGAGTCTCATGGCATAATTATAGAGATGCAAGGCTGACAACGAGAGATTGATAAAAGAGAAAGAGAAGCAAACGAAAATTAATGCAGTTTTACTACAGATTTTATCTTACATTCAAAGACAACTGCAGCATGGACCTGACATTAGTCATGTGGACTAACGACAGACAAGGAGGAGTCGAAGTCCACCCAAGATATGGAAACGTGACCATTTAAGTGGTCGCACTGGGAGGAGTACCTCGAGAAAGGTACAACATGGAGACAGGGGACAAGCGTCGGACGAATCCTTTGGAAAGGAAACTGCTAACTTAGATGGATATTCTAGTAGTAGAATTAGTGCACATTCTCAAAGAAAACCAAAGAAACGAAAGAATTCCAAAAATCATAATCTCGAAGAATTCAAGAAGGCCAAACCACCCTCTTTAGATGGTGAGATTAAGATAGGAGAGGAGGTGGAGGCTTGGCTGCTTGGACTAAAAAAGTATTTCAGAGTCCATGACTTCTCTGAAAACTTGAAGGCCTGAGTAGCTACATTAAACCTAAATGGAAAGGCTTCCATTTGGTGGGAAGACCTTAAGAATGTGAAAGCGATTCATGAAGATGACCTATCTTGGGAATGGTTTGAGAAATACTTAAGGAAGAAGTATTTGTCGGAAAATTATTTTGACGAGAAGACTAAAGAGTTTAATGAACTCAAGTTGGGGAAACTCACCATAGAGGAATATTTTAGCATATTCCTTGAGTTTTTGAGGTATGTACCCTACATAAAAGAAGAAAATACAAAGGTGCAATGATTTATTAGTGGGCTAACTAAGGACTTTCAAAACAAAATTGAGTTTGACGAGCCAAAGACCCTAGAAGACACTATCTGAAAGGAAAGCTTTTGTTATGAACAACTTGGGCTTCAGAAAAAACCTCACAAAGGATGGAAGCAAAAGAATAGTTCGGGGTTCCAGAAAAAGGGGTTTAAACCCCCAAGATTTAAAACACTTTCCTTTGGATCTCACAGCTATGGTCCTCCGCACATAGATCTGATGAATAGGATCTGTTCTCTCCCTGTGCATGAACTCCAAACTCGTAGATACAATGGCTGAGGTGGGTCTTGAAGGATACATAGATCAAAGGTCCATGTTACTTCGTGACTTCAGGTTTCATAGGTTTTGGTCACACCCACCCATAATCTTATCGATACATGAACTCAGAACTCGTGGATCTGAGGTGATAGAAGGGGTTAAATCCCATGCTCTTTCTCATAGCCAATGACCATGACAACACTTGGTTCCTTCCGGATGGATCTCATCCATCCATCCTTTGGACAAAGAAAACCTTTCCCTTTCAATATTTTCCTATCACTATTTTCCTGAGTTCTCACCCCGAATGGGTTAGGGACTTGGATATGGAAATTTACATGGCATGAGGGTCGGGGGAGAGTATTCTCTTCTAACGGGTGGTTTTAGGTATACATGATATTTCCTATATCGACCATTTTACGACTTATGCCCGGGAAGCCCTATGGAGTGAAGCAAGGCATACAATTTATTAGTGGGAAGTATGAGTTCCCAAGGATATGGAATCATACACATAACATAGCCATTTCACACGGAGATGTTCATACATTCATATATATATATATACATATATATAAACCAATAAATAATTCATCATTCTAACTCAACAATTAAGTTCGAGAAAAGACTTATCACAATCAGACAATGTGAAGAGACTACTGGAAGGGGTGCTCGTTTCCACCCAGTCGTAGGCTAAGTCACTCCAAAAAGATTTACTACTAGCCACCCCTGAGCTAGACCACGATGCTCTGCAACACATCCTTTTCTTTTCTCTCAGCCACAATAGGGACAAAGGTTACTCTCCTCTTCTCATAGGATCCTGGAAATGGACGATACTAAGCAAGGAGGATTAGCCTTGTTTATCAGCTTGTATCAAAACCTTCTCTGCCATTTCCTATGTCCATAACGCTTATTTTTCTTATTCTTCCTTGAATCCCTGATATTCTCTTCCCATCTTTGCACTCTTCGTAAGCGTGTTCTTCCCTCTTCCCACCACAACTTCCCTTCTCGCCTCTTTTAGCATGGTCGTGTGTGGCCCGAATTCCCAATCAACGTTCAATTTCGGAATCCTTACGGATGATTTATTACACACCCCATCCCTCATTAACTCTTGAGGAGGTCTTCCCACCCACCAGCCTTATTGTAATGCATTTCTAGGTTAGAGGATGGTTCTGGTCCTGAGCAATTAAATCCGGTATGCACTAGTTTGGTGAAGGTTAGCGCAACCATTCCCAGTCTCCTTCACCCTCTCTTTGTATAACATCCGTGGTCTTTATAAGTACAACCCCCTTCCATTAGTCATGCATCACTTGTCCATTTTCTTAGTAAATAATAAGGTTCACATTTGTTTACCTTTCAAACAAAGGTCCATTGAATTAATATTCACACATATAAAGTTTATGATAGTCTTTTGGGTATTTATAGTTATATTTACAAACTGGTGGAAACAAGGTATCACAATTCCCTCCCCCTTAAAGGAAAATCATCCTCGATGTTCTATCTATTAACATGTCATGTATGTACATAAGTGAACAAAAATGGGTATGCCTGTCTCATGGCATCTTCCATTTCCCATGTGGCCTCATCCAGGCCAAAGTGTTTCCACTGCACCTTGAACTATGCAATGGTTCAGTTCTTAAGTGGGATTTCATTCCTATCTAGTATGAATTGAGGTTTTGGCATGAATTCTCCCTTCAGTTCCACATGAATCACAGACCATTCAATTATATGATTAGAATCATGTACATATTTCTTCAGCAATTAAACATGGAAAACATTATGTGCTTTTACTGTGGGAGGAAGTGCTAGCCTATAGGCTATAGGTCCCACTCTATCTATAACTTCAAAAGGTCCACACCACCGAGGTTCCAACTTGGCACAAGCTCCCATCCTCAGGGAAATCTTCCTAGGTCTAACTCTGAGATAGACGTGGTATCCCGTCTTGAATTCTCTGGGGGTTCTCTTTTTGTCGGCATAACTTTTGTGTCTATTTTGACCAATTTTCAGATTTTGCTTTATCTGAATCACTTGTTGTTCCATTTCTTTCAACATGTCAGGTCGAATCAAAAAAAAATTCACGGGATTACTCCAACCGACTGGAGCGTTGGATGGCCTACCATAGAGGGCTTTGAAAGGGCTCATCTTTAGTGATTCTCGGTAGTCGTTGTTGTAGGCAAATTCCACAAGTGGCAGGTAATCTTACCACTTTTTAGGTTGATGCATTACATGCATCCTTAGAATGTCTTCTAGTATTTGGTTCACTCTTTTCGTCTATCCATCGGTTTGAGGATGATAGGCTATGATAAACAATAATTTGGTTTCCAGGCCAGCCATCAAGGATTTCCAAAAGTTTGAAGTAAATTTTGTGTCTCTGTCAGACATGATCTCCTTAGGCATGCCGTGTAGTCTGAATATCTCCTTCATGAATACGTTGGAAATATCTATTGCTTTGCAAGTCAATTTGACAGGAATAAAATGAGCAAACTTGCTCAATTTTTCCACTAATACCATGATGGTGTCAATCTTCCTGGCTGTTGTTGGTAATCCAGTGATGAAATCCATGGAGATGGTCTCCCATTTACAATTCAGGATTGGTAGAGGTTGTAATAATCCTACTGGGTGTCAGTGTTCTTCTTTAACTTTTCGGCACTCTAGACATTTAGATAAATACTCAACTATGTCTTTCTTCAATCCAGATGAATAGAATTGTTTCTTTGTGGCCATGACCATGTTCTGATAGCCTGGATGGCCAGTGTATGGTCTCTTGTGCTATTCATCGATTATGAACCTCTTCAAGTCATCACAACTTGGAATATATAGCATGTTTAGGTAAGTCAATAGACCTCCATCTAGCATAGCCTTCATAATTTATCCCTGCGGGTTATTGCTCCAGGTACAAGATCGCGGTATGGAATAATGCATTTGTTTCTTGTGCATTCCTGACTCTTTCTCTGACATTCATCTTGCAAGTGCTCACCACTGCCAGGTGAATTGTTTTCATACTTCTTCTAAGGGAATCAACCACCTTATTTTCCTTTTCTTCTGATATGTTTGATTTTGAAATCAAACTTGCTAAGGAGGGCCATCCACCTAGCTTGTCTAGCATTGAGTTTTGGTTGGTCAAACAAGTACCGCAATCCACAGTGGTTTGTCATAAGTACAAATTTCCTAACCAGGAGGTAATGCCTCCACATTTTCAAAGTGTGCACTATGGCGTCCAATTCTAGGTCATGGATCACATATTTGACTTCATGTTCATTACATTTTTTAGATTCATAGCAAACTATGCTTCCTTCTTGCATAAGCACTTCTCTGAGTCCTTCCTTGTAGGCATCTGTGCACACGAGGAAGTCCTTATTGGGATCAGAAATCTTCATCATGGGTGCATGGGTCAGAAGGTGTTTTAGTGACTGAAACCTTTCTTCACATTCCAGTGTCCAAATGAATTTAACCCCTTTCCTCTGGAGGGCATTGATTGGACAACCAATCTTTGAAAACCCTTTTATAAACCTCCTATAGTATCCTATTAAACCCATAAAGGATCTGATATCTGAAAAATCCTTTGGGGTAGTCCATTTCATGATGGATTTGATCTTGTCAGTGTCTACTGCTACCCTTTCTTCAGATATGACATGGCCCAAGTGATGTATTTGCTTCTGGAAAAAGGCACACTTGCTAAATTTGGCGTAGAAATGATGCTCTCTTAGCACTTGAAGTACAATTCCAAGATGTTCCTCATGTTCCTCTCTATTCTTGGAGTAGATTAAGATATCGTCAATAAAACCCAATATAAACTTTTCTAGGAATTTGCGGAGTACATTGTTCATCAAGCACACAAAGGTGGTAGGGGTATTGGTTAATCCAAATGGTACTACCACAAATTTCTAGTGACCATATCTTGTCCCGAAGGTAGTTTTGTGGATGTCTTCATCCTTGATTCAGACTTGATGGTATCTAGATCTCAAGTCAATATTTGATAAAATGGTAGCACCCCCCAATTTATCGAACAAGTCATCGATTCTGGGTAAGGGGTATTAGTTCTGTATGGTTACCTTGTTGAGCTACCTATAATCTATGCACAGTCGAAATGTACCATCTTTCTTCTTCACAAATAGGACGGGTGCTCCCCATAGAGACACACTAGGCCAGATGTAGCCTTTGTCCATAATTTCCTTTAGCTATAGTTTGAATTCATCTAGCTCAGATGTACTCATCCTATAGGGGGTCCTAGATACTGGCACCACTCCAGGTGCAAGTTCTATTGAGAATTCAATGTCCCTTCTCGGAGGTAGACCCGGTACCTCTTCTGGAAACACATATCTACACTCTCTTAGTATGGGGTGGTCTTCTAGTCTTGATCTGTCATCCTCAACAGATTCCAACACTTGTATTTCATATAGAGGACACCCCTTTCTGCAATAATTTTTCGTTTGAAGGGATGATATTCGTCTCACTGAGACTAGCTTCTGAATCCCTTGGAGGGTTATCTTTCTCCCTTCTTCATTTACACATTCGAATGTTTTGTGGTTACAATCCAAATTAGTTTTTTATGCATCTAGCCAGTCCATACCAATCAACAGGTCATACGATCCTAGAGGAAGTGTGTTAAGGTTAGCTTGGGTGGGAAATCCATCCACAGTGAATTGGAAAGATGGTACGACCTCCACTATTTTTCTTTTGGTGCCAGTGTCTAACTGTACCAACCATGGCTTAGAATGTTTATGTGGTTGTAATTTACACTTATCAATATCCTAAGGGGACACATAACTTAAATTTGAACCAGGGTCAATTAAAATAGATACTAGATGGTTGGCGATCATACGTTCCATCTCCACCACTGAAGCTTGGTGGTCTTCTTGTTTATTATCCACAGCTACATAAATTCATGGCATACTCCTGGCCATGCCGTTGACGGTGGTAGCTTCTTGGATGTTGTGAATTCTCCTACTGTTCTAGTGTCTGTGCAAATAGTCCCTTAGTAGATGTTCTTCTCCACAACCCCAACATTTGAAGTATTCTTTCTTTGGGTTATACGTATTTCCTGGGGTTGATCCAAAAGGTTTATTTCCCCTCTGGGAGGGGAAATTCTACTGGCGTACACTTCGGGAAAGAAATCTCATCCTTGAATCCTTCTTATAACTTTTAAATTTTGGGGGTTTAAACCCCTTTTTCTGGAACCCCAAACTATTCTTCTGCTTCGAGCCTTCATGAGGTTTTGTTTGAAGCCCAATATGTTCATAACAATATCTTTCTTTTCAGATAGTGTCTTCTAGGGTCTTTGGCTTGTCAAACTCAATTTTGTTCTGATAGTCCTTATGTAGCCCACTAATAAATCATTTCACCTTTTCCTTTTCTACTTTTATGTAGTGTACATACCTTAGCAACTCAAGGAATCTGTTGACATATTCCTCTATGGCGAGTTTACCCAACTTGAGTTCATAGAAATATTTAGTCTTCTCGTAGAAATATATTTACGACAGATACTTCTTCCTGAAGTATTTCTCAAACCGTTCCCAAGATAAGTCATCTTCATGAATCCCTTTCACATTCTTAAGGTCTTCCCACCAAATGGAAGCTTTTCCATTCAGGTTTAAAGTGGCTACTCGGGCCTTCAAGTTTTCAGAGAAGTCATGGACTTTGAAATAATTTTTTAGTCCAAGCAGCTAGGCCTCAGCCTTCTCTCCTTTCTTAATCTCACCATCGAAAGAGGGTGGTTTGGCCTTCCTAAATTCTTCAAGATTATGACTTTTGGAATGCTTTATTTTCTTCCATTTTCTTTGAGAATGTGAATTGATTCTACTACTAGAATATCCCTTTGAGTCGCCAGTTTCCTTTCCAGAGGATTCACTTGACACTTGTCCCCTATCTCTAGGTTGGACCTTTCTCGAGGTACTCCTCCCAGTGCGACCACTTAAAGGGCCATGTTTCTATATCTCAGGTGGAATTCGACTCCTCTTTGTCTGTCGCCAGTCCACATGACTGGTGTCAGGTCCATTCTATAGTTGTCTTTGTATGTCAGATAAAATCTGCAGCAAGTCTGCATTAATTTCTGTTTTTTTCTCTTTATTTTTTATCAATCTCTCGTTGTCGGCCTTGCATCTCTATAATTCAGCCATGAGAATCCTCAAAGTATCATCCAGGTTTGGAGGGGTCTCTACCACCCTCCTCTAGTTAGAATCTTCACCTCTATTGTGGGATCCATCTCCCAATTCGTGGTGCATCACCATTCTATATGATTGCAATTTCCTGTGGTTGATTGACCGTTTGAGTGTAGACAAAACACTTGTTGTTAGCTATCATTATATTAGTTCATAACCAACACATAATTCACATTTCTTAAATACATACACACACAACAATAAGCTGTTATTATTTTCTATACTAAGGTCTTAACCAGGCGTTTTAGGAAGGGAGTAAGGTAGGATATCGCCCTTTAAACCCCTTACTGTGGTCTTTATGCAACTCGTGCATGAGCCCAAATAGGCCAAGTGTTGTAACCATGATATGATACCAATTTGTAACACACCCACCCTTCTGAAGGGGCTTCTATAGTGTAAAGCCTCTAAATTTTCAGTTTTTTTTGTTTTTGTTCTCCCACGTGAACAAGCACCAGGTGCAAGCCCCCCCTCCATGTGACCACTACCCATGACCAGAATCCTAAATAAAAGGCGGTTCGTGACTCCTGTCATCGGGTATTCACATACGAGCCAACCTTGACTCACCCGACTCCCAAACTCCCGAACTTAGAACCTAGCCCATCGCTAGCTCCATTCCTTAACATCCATCCATGTGACCCCTCATCATGACCCAAGGCCCAACCCTCAAGTGCTTCTGGACTTCACGTATCGTGAAGGTTTAAACTAGTCCATCTTCTTTCCTCAGAATCCCAAAATCTGAACTCTTGATGTCAGATCAATGGTCCACAATATCCCTTCGATTGACTACTGCGACCAAATTGTGAACTTAGACTTCGCAAGTTCTCACGATTCCTATCTCTGACTTCCCGAGTTGTGAGTCAACGAAATTCTGATCTCTCACCACATGTCCCTTAACGAAGAACGGCTAGGATTGTTGTGGCTCCCAGCTCCTCGGTTGTTCGCCTCTGCTCCTTGCAAATCTTCCAAGGTTCGAATCCTCAAAATCCTGGATCTGTTGCCACCTTTCCTCTGATTATGGATGGTTCTGATTAACTTCGAAACTTCAGGACATCGCAAAAGTCCACTCTCTTATGAACTTTCAAAGGATTATACCTTGTGCACTTTCGTATGGATTTCACAGCAATGGTCCTTTGCACATAGATTCGACGAATGGGATATATTCTCTCCTTGTGAGGGAACTCCGAACTCGCAGATACAATGACCGAGGTGGGTCCTAAAAGATACGTAGATCAATGGTCCACGTTACTTCACGACTTTGGGTTTCATAGGTTTTGGTCGCACCATCCCATAATCTTCCCAATACGTGAACTTAGAACTCGTGGATTTGAGGTGCTAGAAGGGGTTAAATCCCGTGCTCTTTTTCATAGCCAATGACCATGAAAACCCTTGGTTCATTTTGGATGAATCTCATCCGTCCGTCATTCAGAAAATGAAAACCTTTCCCTTTCAGTATTTTTCGATCACTAATTTCCTGAGTTCTAACCCTGAACATGTTAGGTACTTGGGTTTGTAAATTCACACAACATGGGGGTCAGGGGAGAGTATTCTCTTCATACGGGTGGTTTCAGGTCTACACGATATTTCTTATATCGACCATTTTATGACTTATTCCCGGGAATCTCTCTGGAGTGAAGTTGGGCATACAATCTATTAGTGGGAAGTATGAGCTCCCAAGGAGATGGAATCATACGCATAACATAGCCATTTCACACAGAGATGTTCATACATGCATATATATAGATAGATATGTAAACACCAAGAAATCATTCATGATTCTAACTCAACAATTGATGTCGAGAAAAGACTTATTAGAATTAGACAATGTGAAGCGACTACTGGAAGGGGTGCACCCGTTTCCACCCAACCATAGGCTCACTCACTCCAAAAGGATTTACCACTAGCCACCCCTGACCTATACCACGATGCTCTGAAACACAACCTTTTCTTCTCGCTCAGCCACAATAGGGATAGAGGTTAATCTCCTCTTCCCGCAGGATCTTGGCAATGGTTTATACAATTCCAAGCAAGGAGGACTAGCCTTGTTTATCAACTTGTATCATAACCTTCTATGCCATTTCCTATGTCTAGAACACTTAGTTTTTCCATTCTTCCCTGAATCCCTGAGATTCTCTTCCCGTCTATGCACTCTTCGCAAGTGTGTTCTTCCCTCTTCCCACCACACCTTCCCTTCTCGCCTCTTTCAGCAGGGTCACGTGTGGCTCAAATTCCCATTCAGTGGTCAAGTCCGGAAGCCTTACAGATGACTTCTTACACACCCCATCCCTCATTAACTCTTGAGGAGGTCTTCCCACACACCAGCCTGACTGTAATTCATTTATGGGTCAGAGGATGGTTCTGGTCCTGAGCAATTAAATCCAGTACACACTGGTTTGGTGAAGGTTAACTCAACCATTCATGGTCCCCTTCACCCTCTCTTTGTATAGCATTCATGGTCTTTCTAAGTACACCCCCGTTCCATTAGTCATGCAAAAATTGTCCATTTTCTTAGTAAATAATTAGGTTCACATTCGTTTATCTTTCAAACAAAGGTCCATCGATTCAATATTCACACATATAAAGTTTGTCATAGTCTTTTGGTCATTTATAGTTATATTTACAAACTGGGGGAAACATGGTGTCACATAGAAAGTGTGTGTGAGAGAATGTGGGAGGAAGAGAGAGGTAGAAAAAGAGGGGAGGTAGAGAGAGGTATAAAAATGATGGAGGTAGAGAGTGGGTGTGTTAAAGTGTGGGAGGGGGAGAGAGGAGGATATAGAGAGGGGATAGAAAGTGTGTGTGGGATTATGGGAGGGAGAAAGAGGAAGACATAGATGGGGGAAAGAAAGTGTGTGTGTGAGAGTGTGGGAGGGAGAGAGAGGAATAAAAAGAAGGGAGGTAGAGAGTGAGCATGTTAGAGTGTGGGAGGGAGAGAGAGGAAGACATATAGCGGGGCTATAAAGTTTGCGTGGGAGTGAGAGAGAGAAAGTCATAGTAATGTAGTAGAGAGAGTGTGTGAGAGTGTGAGAGGGAGAGAGAGGTAGATGTAGGAGAGAGGGGTAGATGTAGGAGAGATAGAGGAGAGATAGTGGGACATGGAGGGGAGAGAGAGAGTGCTTGAGAGTGTGATATGGGGAGAGAGCAAGAAAAAGAGGAGGGGTAGAGACATAGAGGGAGGAGGGGGAGGGGAGAGAGCAAGACAAAGAGGAGGGGTAGAGACGAAGTGTTAGAGAGAGGGGAGAGAGAAAGATAGGGGGGGGTTGAGAGAGGGAGTGAGAGGAAGGGAACAATAGATGGAGACATATAAGGGGGTTAGAGAGAGAATGAGAGGAAGGGGGGATACAAAGGGAGATAGAGAGGGGGAATAGAGAGAGAAATAAGGGCAGAGAGACTGAGACTGAGACCAACAACAAGGAGAGAGAGAAAGGGTGGAAGAGAGGTGGAAGAGAGAGGAGAGTGAGGGACAAAGTGGCAGAGGGAGAGAAATAGAGAAAGAGGGAGAGTGGAAGAGGGAGAGGGAGTGGGCGTGAGAGTCTGAGGCATGTAAAGGTAATGTCTAGCTCTAGGTATTTCCATGTCTTGTGATGTAAAAGTCTTTTGATGTATTGGCATTACCATCTATAGGAATGTGAGGGACAGAGAGGGAGATAGACAGGGGGGGTATAGAGGGAGAGTGGGAGTGAGATAAGAGGGCGGGGAGGGTTAGATGTAGGAGAGGGAGGACAAAGGTAGAGAAGAAAATGATTTCTAGGAGTGCATGCATGCTCCTAGAGTGTGTGTGTTCTCGTTTGAATTCAATTTTTTTGGTCGGGATTGACAAGGTATATGCTTACTTGTTTGGCTCGGATTTAGGTTTTGGGATGACAAACCTATTGGTTCAGTATGCAAATTGATAAAAATATCCATTTTTGTGAATACCCCTCTATATCTCTGTCTTTGACATTATTTTTCTATAGGATAAACAATTTAGTTTTTGGTGGAACTATAGACATAGATCGATTCGGCTATGAATATTTCAAATATATGATTTAAAAAAAAGCATATTGTTTACTATTTTTAATCTATTTTTGTCTTGAAATATATCAAAATCCTAGAATACATGCCTCTCTTATTTCATCTATAACTTTTTCTCGGCTTAACCATTTCTTAAATGTGTTATATGTGGAACTAGAGGAGACTGATACCTACGATCTAAAAAAAATAAATGTTTTGATCATGTTAAGACCCTTTTATCCTGCACAAACAAAAGACGTTGAAATTTTAGGCATATGTTGACTTTGATAATTTAAAAAAAAATTAAAATTAATATTAAAAATTTCCAAAAAATACATGGCATAATAAAAACGAGTTTTCTACAAGTATACAAGTTTTTAGAACTAAATTCGATTGTTAATACACTCAAAACCTGCATGAATGAAAAACTATACCTTAGATTGTGTTGGAAAATTAAGATACCATTGTTAGAAAAAATAAAAGTTGACCTAGTTATTCACAATGTCTATGAATAAAAGTTGTATATTTTGAGATCTAATTTAATTTCCTACATCTCATCTTCTTACACAACATTCAAATTCATTGTAAAAGTAAATTGAATAATCCCTCCAAGTTAACAAATTGTTTTTTTTCAAGTTTTGCATT
>JZKD02S1673573.1:813299-851431 GCA_000966675.3 Picea glauca | reverse complement strand
GGGGGGGTAGATGTAGGAGAGGGAGGAAAAAGGTAGAGAAGGAAATGATTTCTAGGAGTGCATGCGTGCTCCTAGAGTGCGTGCGTTCTCATTTGAATTCAATTTTTTTGGGAGGGATTGAAAAGGTATATGATGACTTGGTTGGCTTAGATTTAGGTTTTTGGATGACAAACCTATTGGTTCCGTCTGTAAATTGATAAAAATCTACAGTTTTTTGAATACCCCTCTATATCTCTGTCTTTGACGTTATTTTTATATAGGCTAAACAATTTATTTATTGATGGAACTATAGACATAGATCGAGTTGGTTATGCAGATTTCAAATATATAATTTAAAAAAAAAATCATATTGTTTACTATTTTTAATTTATTTTTTGTCTTCAAATATATCAAAATCCTAGAATACATGCCTTTCTTAGTTCGGCTATAAATTTTTCTCGGGTTAACCATTTCTTAAATGAGTTATATGTGGAACTAGAGGAGGCTGATACCTGCAATCTAAAAGAAATAGATGTTTTGATCATGTGAAGACCCTTTTATCTTGCACGAACAAAAGACATTGAAATTTCAGGCATATGTTGACTTTGATAATTTAAAAAAAATATAAAATTAATATTAAAAATTTCCAAAAAATACATGGCACAAGAAAAATGGTTTTCTACAAGTATACAAGTTTTTGGAACTAAATTCCATTGTTAAGACACTCAACACCTGCATGAATGAAAAAATATAACTTATATTGTGTTGGAAAATTAAGATACCACTATTAGAAAAAAACAAATTTGACCTAGTTATTCACAATGTCTATGAATAAAAATTGTATATTTTGAAATCTAATTCAATTTCCTACAACACATATTCTTACACATCATATTGTTAGAATCCTTGTAGATTCTTTTCAAAGAATTGGTAAGAAATCACATTCTAAAGACCGCAATGCAGCTTGGCATGTCTTGTCACAATCAATTGTTAGCAAGATCACAAGAAAACATTGTTTTATACAACAAATCTCTCATCTCATGAAATGAAATATGAAAACCCTTATAAAGTATTATCGTAGACGAGATAGCATTGACATCGGTGGCCCAAGAGATTTGTGTTCCTTCAATAGTAGGATACCTCGTTCTGACATGAAGTTAATTGGAGCAATTAAGGGAATAGTACAAGATTTTTGGCATGAGAACACTAGGCCTTGTTCCAACCAAAAGTATGTACTGAAATTGAGAAGAGGATCTAAAGACCATGAACCCCATATTAAACACTTTCTTGACATTACACAGACAAAATTGTATGAGAGATTCAAGACAGTACATAGTGCACTTAATTTGGGCCAAAAATCTTTCCATAAATAAACACAATTTGTAACACATGTTGTTTTAGATATCACATTGAGTATGGTTATTATTATGACACACACACACACAAATACATATTTATTGTTTTGTATAACAACCTTTTGCATGAATTCTCAGTTATATTTTCGTCGTCATCATCTAGAGTCTTTATTCACAACATCTTGTGTATAAGGCCAAAGGGTTGTACATTTTATCAAAAATATTTCTTAGATGGGTCATGCCCTAGGTATGGTGGAATGAAATTACTGAACCAATGCATCCATGTAAGTGATGAGTATGAATTGGGGAGGAAGGAGGTTTCCTTGCAAAGCTTTAAATATGTCAAATATGATATTGATCGAGGACAATAAATAAAAAACGATATAATTGGTGACTTCCCAGGTATGAGTATGTGACTTGATGAAGGACTTCATAAAAAAGACACGACAATATGTTCAACATGTGCATGTGGCTTGATGGAAGGATGAACATTTTAGAATATGCATATATCTCGTTGGTACTATGTTATCACTGGTTGATTTTTCAAATAAGTACAACTTCAACTAAAAAATGATATTCAAAGATGATATTATCACTTAGAGCAGGTCAACATAATGATCCATATCACATATAGGCATGGGTTGGATAGTAGTGAAGAAAATAGAGTTATATTGAAGGAGTATAACTTCTACATATGTGATGATCGGTGCCATGACTTAGCGTACATACAACATTGATTTTAGTTGTTTTACAATCACCTTAAGGACAAGAACATATAGATGAATCCACATTGGATTTGGTTAGATGGTTTCATAGGCGAGTTCAAAAATCCTCGTGTATTTCAATGGTTGCGTATCTTGAAAAAAACACTCAATGTACCACACATTTGGAACTATTTTGAGTCTAGGTAGGGGAAAGGGGAGAATGATGGAGCAAGTGCATGCATAAAGAAAGTGTTATGTAGGAAAGAAATGAATTTCACAACTACTTCCCTCATTCGAGATTCAAAATCCAGTGTTGAATGGTGTTCTTCAGTGATGGGAGAGGGAACATGAACCCGTGAAGACCAGTGATAGAGGAAAGTACATTTACATAGATATTTTTTGGGGGTAGTCAATGTATATCGATCATAGTGGTATCAATGAAAAACAATCTAGGGAATTCATGGATTCCATTTAGTTAGAACCCCTTAGGCTTTAGTTGTTCCCATACCCCTATATATATTTATTCATAAAGAGGTTTGGTGTATAGTAAATGCTACATATGTTACATTAAGAGCATGCACATGCTCCTATGACTTGACTGAGTTGTAGTTGTTGGTCATTTATGCTCAGTAGGAATGTGCACACATTCCTAGAACATGCATGCAATTTAGTGTGCACATGTTATAGGAACATGCACATGTTCTTGTTGGGCATTGTTTGGAACCAAGAACAACCCACCTCATGTATCTCATGGCCGAAAAAAATTCATGACATCTTAAATAAAAAACATCTCACAGAGACATGCTTTACTTATTTTAGTGATCTTGTTAGATTCATAGAGACTTTTGCGCTGTTGCTAGATCGTTGTAGGAAAATTTGGAAGACAACTTTGTCAAGTGCAATTGGAATTATCGTTTGTATCTACTTGTGTATACTTGTAATTGGAAGACAAATTTGTCCAAGTGTAATTGGAATTGTTTTTTGTATATTCTTGTTTCTTCTTGGAATTGGAAGATAAATTTGTTCAAGTGCAATTGAAATTTTAGTTTGTATCTTCTTGGAATTGGAAGACAAATTTGTCCAAGTGAAATTGGAATTGTTATTTGTATCTTCTTGTGTCTACCTGGAATTGGAAGACAATTTTGTCCAAGTGCAATTGGAAGTTTTGTTTGTGACTTCTCGTGTCTTCTTGGAATTTGAAGAAAAATTTGTCTAAGTGCAATTGGAATTGTTGTTTGTCTCTTCTTGTGTCTTCTTGGAATTGGAAGAAAAATTTGTCCAAGTGAAATTGGAATTGGAATTGGAATTGTAATTATTAGATGTGTCTTCTTTTGTAATAAAAAAACAAATTTCTCCACTTGGTTGTGTCTTATTACATCATCCAAAGACAAATTTGTGGTGGGTGTTTTCAAGCTAATTTTTATCCTTAAACATGGGGAAGCACCAAATTTGAGAAAGAAATTCCTCAACAAAAATTGTCCAATAGGAATCATTAGTTGTGTAATACTAAGACAAACTTATCCAATTGGAATTGGAATCTTTAGTTGTCTTCTTGTTTAATAAAAATTTTTTTTTGTACAATTCGAATTGGAATTATTAGTTGTATCTTCTTTTCTAATACAAACACAAATTTGTCCACTTGGAATTGGAATTGTTAGTTGTTCTTTCTTGTGTAATACCAAGACAAATTTTTGGTGGGGTGCATGGAAGCCATTTTTCTCTTTAAACATAGGGAACCTTGGATTCGAGAAAGAAATTCCTCGAGAAAAGAGAAACTGATAAAAAAGGTAGAAGAAGAAAGAGAAAATGAAAAGTTACATAGGTCAAAGCGTAGGATTTCAGAAAAGGAAAACCAATTTCTAGCAGAATAGATGTTGTTGTTGTTTCTTCTCCATAACCAAAAGCATAGCGCAAGATTTTAGTAGAGACAAATACATCCAATATCTCATCAAGACAAATGGTTGTAGATGACTAGATGATGGAGGATTTGCTTGGAGCTGATTATACAATGGATTAAATTAGAGAAACAATGGGTGTACAACATTGTGGTGAAGAAGTTCATATGGTGCAACCTCTTGTTGGAAAATCAGACGTTCCAGAAACTAGTCAATCCCATGTTCACTCTCCTCCCAGATTTAATATGCCACTGATTAAAGGGGCAAGAACTACAACATTGTTAACTCCACAACAGAGAGGTCAAGAGTTCTAGAATAGGGGTTCATCGTCGCTACCTAGATTGAGAATTGTGTGGTGAAGAACTCCTAAATGCATTCAGGTTGATGAAATTGGTCTAGCATCACTTGAAGGTAATTTACCTAACCATACTATTCATTATCATTCTTATAAAATCATTAAAGAATATTTTGAACCAAAATCTGATGCTGCTAAATGTCAATTCTTTTTGGCTTTGTTAAAATCTAGAAGTGTGATTGTTGTTAAGAAAATTTTAGGCATTAAAACAATCGAAAGTTTATAAACAATTCATCACATTGTTAGAATCCTTATAGATGCTTTTCAAAAAATTGGTAAGAAATCTCGTTCTAAAGACCGCAATGCATCTTGGCGTGTCTTGTCACAATCAATTGTTAGCAAGATCACAAGAAAAAATTGTTTTATACAACAAACCTCTCATCTCGTGAAATGAAATATGAAAACCCTTATAAAGTATTCTCATAGATGAGATAGCATTGACACAGGTGGCCCAAGAGATTTGTGTTCCTTCACTAGTAGGATACCTCGTTCTGACATGAAGTTAATTGGAGCAATTAAGGGAATAGTACAAGATTTTTGGAATGAGAACACTAGGCATTATTCCAACCAAAAGTATGTACTGAAATTGAGAAGAGGATCTAGGGACCATGAACCTCATATTAAACACTTTCTTGACATTACACAGACAAAATTGTATGAGAGATTCAAGACAGTACATAATGCACTTAATTTGGGCCAAAGATCTTCCCCTAAATGAAATCCTTGGTATGTTTCAATAAACACAATTCGTAACACATGTTGTTTTAGATATCACATTGAGTATGGTTATTATTATGACACACACACACAGAGAGACATATTTAATGTTTTGTATAACACCCTTTTGCATGAATTCTCAGTTATATTTTCATAGTCGTCATCTAGAGACTTTATTCACAACATCTTGTGTACAAGGCCAAATCGTTGTACATTTTATCAAAAATATTTCTTAGATGGGACATGCCCTAGGTGTGGTGGGATGAAACTACTGAACCAATGCATCCATGTAAGTGATGAGTATAAATTGGGGAGGAAGGAGGTTTCCTTGCAAAGCTTTAAATATGTCAAATATGATATTGATAGAGGACAATAAATAAAAAATGATACAATTAGTGACTTCCAAGGTATGAGTATGTGACTTCATGAAGGAATTCATCAAAAAGACATGACAATATGTTCAACATGTGCATGTGGCTCGATGGAAGGATGAACATTTTAGAATATGCATATATCTCATTGGTACTATGTTATCAGTTGTTGATTTTTCAAATAAGTACACCTTCAACTACAAAATGATATTCAAAGACAATATTATCACTTACTGTAGGTCATCATAATGATCCATATCACATATAGGCATGGGTTGGATAGTAATGAAGAAAATAGAGTTATATTGAAGGAGTATCACTTCTACATATGCAATGATCGGTGCCATGACTTAGCGTACATACAACATTGATTTTAGTCATTTTACAATCACCTTAAGGAAAAGAACATAGAGATGAATCCACATTGGATTTGGTTAGATGGTTGCGTAGGCGAGTTCAAAAATGCTCGTGTCTTTCAATGGTTGCATATATTGAAAAAAAAACTCAATGTACCACACATTTGGAACTATTTTGAGTTCAAGTAGGGGAAAGTGGAGCATGATGGAGCAAGTGCATGCATAAAAAAAGTGTTACGTAGGAAAGAAATGAAGTTCACAACTACTTCCCTCATTCAAGATTCGAAATCCATTGTTGAATGGTGTTCTTCAGTGATGGGAGAGGGAACATGAACCTGTGAAGTCCTATGACATAGGAAAGGACATTTACATAGATATTTTTTGGGGGTAGTTGATGTATATCGATCACAGTGGTATCAATGAAAACAAATCTAGGGAATTCATGGATTCCATTATGTTAGAACCCCTTACACTTTAGTTCTCCCCATACCCCCATACATATTTATTCATAAAGAGGTTTGGTGTATAGTAAATGCTACATCTGTTACATTAAGAGCATGCACATGCTCCTATGACTTGACTAAGTTGTAGTTGTTGGTCATTTATGCTTAGTAGGAATGCACACATGTTCCTAGAATGTCCATGCAATTTAGTGTGCACACGTTATAGGAACATGCACACATTCCTGTTGGGCATTGTTTGGAACCAAGAACACCCCACCTCATGTATCTCATGGCCAAAAAATATTCATGACGTCTTGAGTAAAAAAACATCTCACAGAGACATGTTTTACTTATTTTAGTTATCTTGTTAGATTCATAGAGACTTTTGTGCTATTTCCAGATCCTTGTAGGAAAATTTGGAAGACAACTTTGTCAAGTGCAATTGGAATTGTTGTTTGTATCTACTTGTGTATTCTTGTAATTGGAAGACAAATTTGTCCAAGTGCAATTGGAATTTTTTTTTGTATATTCTTGTTTCTTCTTGAAATTGGAAGATAAATTTGTCCAAGTGAAATTGAAATTGTTGTTTGTATCTTCTTGGAATTGGAAGACAAATTTGTCCAAGTGAAATTGGAATTGTTGTTTGTATCTTCTTGTGTCTACTTGGAATTGGAAGACAAATTTGTCTAGGTGCAATTGGAACTTTGGTTTGTAACGTATCATGTCTTCTTGGAATTGGAAGATAAATTTGTCTAAGTGCAATTGGAATTGTTGTTTGTCTCTTCTTGTGTCTTCTTGGAGTTCGAAGAAAAATTTTTCCAAGTGAAATTGGAATTGGAATTATTAGATGTGTCTTCTTTTGTAATAAAAAAACAAATTTCTCCACTTGGTTGCGCCTTATTACATCATACAAAGACAAATTTGTGGTGGGTGTTTGCAAGCCAATTTTATCTTTAAACATGGGGAAGCACTGAATTTGAGAAAGAAAGTCCTCAACAAAAATTGTCCAATTGCAATCGTTAGTTGTGTAATACTAAGGCAAACTTATCCAATTGGAATTGGAATCTTTAGTTGTCTTCTTGTGTAATACAAAAATAAATTTGTACAATTCGAATAGGAATTGTTAGTTGTGTCTTCTTTTGTAATACAAAGACAAATTTGTCCAATTGTAAATGGAATTGTTAGTTGTTCTTTCTTGTGTAATACCAAGACAAAATTGTTGTGGGGTGCTTGGAAGCCATTTTTCTCTTTAAACGTGGGGAACCATGGATTCGAGAAAGAAATTCCTTGAGAAAAGAGAAACCAATCAAAAAGGTAGAAGAAGAAAGAGAAAATGAAAAGTTACATATGTCAAAGCATAGGATTTCAGAAAACGAAAACCAATTTCTAGCGTAATAGATGTTGTTGTTGTTTCTTCTCCATAACCAAAAGCATAGCGCAAGAGTTTAGTAGAGATGAATACATCCAATATCTCATCAAGACAAATGGTTGTAGATGACTAGACGATGGAGGATTTGCTTGGAGCTGATTATACAATGGATTAAATTAGAGAGGCAACGGGTGTACAACATTGTGGTGAATAAGTTCCTGTGGTGCAACCTCGAGTTGGACAATCAGACGTTCCATAAACTAGTCAATCCCATGTCCACTCTCCTCCTAGATTTAATTTGCCAGTCATTGAAGGGGTAGGAACTACAACATTGTTAACTCAACAATAGAGAGGTCAAGATTTCTAGAATAGGGGTTCATCGTCGCTACCTATATTGAGCATTGTGTGGTGAAGAATTCCTAAATGCATTCAGGTTGATGAAATTGGTCTAGCATCACTTGAAGGTAAGTTACCTAACCATACTATTCGTTATCATTCTTATAAAATCATTAAAGAATATTTTGAACCAAAATCTGATGTTGCTAAATGCCAATGCTTTTTGGCTTTGTTAAAATCTAGAAGTGTGATTGTTGTTACGAAAATTTTAGGCATTAAAACAATCGAAAGTTTATAAACAATTCATCATATTGTTAGAATCCTTGTAGATGATTTTCAAAGAATTGGTAAGAAATCTCATTCTAAAGATCACAATGCAGCTTGGTGTGTCTTGTCACAATCAATTGTTAGCAAGATCACAAGAAAACATTGTTTTATACAACAAACCTCTCATCTCATGAATGAAATATGAAAACTCTTACAAAGTATTCTCAGAGACGAGATAACATTGACACAGTTGGCCCACAAGATTTGTGTTCCTTCACTAGTAGGATACCTCATTCTGACATGAAGTTAATTGGAGCAATTAAGGGAATAGTACAAGATTTTTGGCATGAGAACCGTAGGCCTTATTCCAACCAAAAGTATGTACTGAAATTGAGAAGAGGATCTAGGGACCATGAACCCCATATTAGACACTTTCTTGACATTACATAGACAAAATTGTATGAGAGATTCAAGACAATACATAGTGCACTTAATTTGGGTCAAAGATCTTTCCATAAATGCAAGCCTTGGTATGTTTGAATAAACACAATTCGTAACACATGTTGTTTTAGATATGACATTGATTATGGTTATTATTATGACACACACACACACACACACACACACATTTAATGTTTTGTAGAACACCCTTTTGCATGAATTCTCAGTTATATTTCCGTCGTCATCATCTAGAGACTTTATTCACAACATCTTGTGTACAAGGCCAAAGGGTTGTAAATTTTATCAAAAATATTTCTTATATGGGACATGCCCCAGGTGTGGTCGAATGAAATTACTGAACCAATGCATCCATGTAAGTGATGAGTATGAATTGAGGAGGAAGGAGGTTTCCTTGCAAAGCTTTAAATATGTCACATATGATATTGATAGAGGACAATCAACAAAAAAAGATACAACTGGTGGCTTCCCAGGTACGAGTATGTGACTTCATGAAGGACTTCTTCAAAAAGACATGACAATATGTTCAACATGTGCATGTGGCTCGATGGAAGGATGAACATTTTAGAATATGCATATATCTCGTTGGTACTATGTTATTAGTGGTTGATTTTTCAAATAAGTACACCTTCAACTACACAATGATATTCCAAGACAATATTATCACTTAGAGTAGGTCAACATAATGATCCATATCACATATAGGCATGGGTTGGATAGTAATGAATAAAATAGAGTTATATTGAAGGAGTATCACTTCTACATATGCGATGATCGGTGCCATGACTTAGCATACATACAACATTGATTTTAGTCGTTTTACAATCACCTTAAGGACAAGAACATATAGATGAATCCACATTGGATTTGGTCAGATGGTTGCGTAGGCGAGTTCAAAAATGCCCGTGTATTTCAATGGTTGCGTATATTGAAGAAAACACTCAATCTACCACACATTTGGAACTATTTTGAGTCTAGGTAGGGTAAAGGGGAGTATGATTGAGCAAGTGCATGCATAAAAAAAGTGTTACATAGGAAAGAAATGAAGTTCATAACTACTTCCCTCATTCGAGATTCAAAATCCATTGTTGAATGGTGTTCTTCAGTGATGTAAGAGGGAACATGAACCCATGAAGACCAATGACATAGGAAAGGACATCTACATAGATATTTTTTGGGGGTAGTCAACGTATATCAATCACAGTGGTATCAATGAAAAATAATCTAGGGAATTCATGGATTCCATTCGGTTAGAACCCCTTAGGATTTAGTTGTTCCCATACCCCTATAAGTATTTATTCATAAAGAGGTTTGGTGTATAGTAAATTCTACATCTGTTACATTAAGAGCATGCACATGCTCCTATGACTTGACTGAGTTGTACTTTTTGGTCATTTATGCTCAGTAGGAATGTGCACACGTTCCTAGAACGTGCATGCAATTTAGTGTGCACACGTTATAGGAACATGCGCATGTTCCTGTTGGGCATTGTTTGGAACCAAGCACACCCCACCTCATGTATCTCATGGCCAGAAAAAAATCATGACATCTTAAATAAAAAACATCTCACAGAGACATGTTTTACTTATTTTAGTGATCTTGTTAGATTCATAGAGACTTTTGTGCTATTTCCAGATCATTGTAGGAAAATTTGGAAGACAACTTTGTCAAGTGCAATTGGAATTGTTGTTTGTATCTACTTGTGTATTCTAATAATTGGAAGACAAATTTGTCCAAGTCAAATTGGAATTGTTTTTTGTATATTCTTGTTTCTTCTTGGAATTGGAAGATAAATTTGTCCAAGTGCAATTGAAATTGTTGTTTGTATCTTCTTGGAATTGGAAGACAAATTTGTCCAAGTGAAATTGGAATTGTTGTTTGTATCTTCTTGTGTCTACTTGGAATTGGAAGAAAAATTTGTCCATGTGCAATTAAAACTTTTGTTTGTAACTTCTCGTGTCTTCTTGGAATTGGAAGATAAATTTGTCTAAGTGTAATTGGAATTGTTGTTTGTCTCTTCTTGTGTCTTCTTGGAATTGGAAGAAAAATTTGTCCAAGTGAAATTGGAATTGGAATTGGAATTATTAGATGTGTCTTCTTTTGTAATAAAAAAAACAAATTTCTCCACTTGGTTGTGCCTTATTACATCATACAAAGACAAATTTGTGGTGGGTGTTTGCAAGCCAATTTTTATCTTTAAACATGGGGAAGAACCGAATTTGAGAAAGAAATTCCTGAACAAAAATTGTCCAATTGGAATCGTTAGTTGTGTAATACTAAGACAAACTTATCCAATTGGAATTGGAATCTTTAGTTGTCTTCTTGTGTAATACAAAAAATAATTTGTACAATTCAAATTGGAATTATTAGTCGTGTCTTCTTTTGTAATACAAAGACAAATTTGTCCACTTGGAATTGGAATTGTTAGTTGTTATTTCTTGTGTAATACCAAGACAAATTTGTGGTGGGGTGCTTGGAAGCCATTTTTCTCTTTAAACATGGGGAACCGTGGATTCGAGAAAGAAATTCCTCAAGAAAAGAGAAACTGATCAAAAAGGTAGAAGAAGAAAGAGAAAATGAAAAGTTACATATGTCAAAGAATAGGATTTCAGAAAAGTAAAACCAATTTCTAGCAGAATAGATGATGTTGTTGTTTCTTTTCCATAACCAAAATCATAGCGCAAGAGTTTAGTAGAGACAAATACATCCAATATCTCATCAAGACAAATGGTTGTAGATGACTAGACGATGGAGGATTTGATTGGAGCTGATTATACAATGGATTAAATTAGAGAGGCAACAGGTGTACAACATTGTGGTGAAGAAGTTCATGTGGTGAAACTTCGTGTTGGACAATCAGACGTTCTAGAAACTAGTCAATCCCATGTCCACTCTCCTCCCAGATTTAATCTACCAGTGATTGGAGGGGCGAGAACTACAACATTGTTAACTCCATAATAGAGAGGTCAAGAGTTCTAGAATAGGGGTTCATCGTCGCTACCTAGATTGAGAATTGTGTGATGAAGAACTCCCAAATGCATTCAGATTGATGAAATTGGTCTAGCATCACTTGAAGGTAAGTTACCTAACCATACTATTCGTTATCATTCGTATAAAATCATTAAAGAATATTTTGAACCAAAATCTGATGTTGCTAAATGTCAATTATTTTTGGCTTTATTAAAATCTAGAACTGTGATTGTTGTTAAGAAAATTTTAGGCATTAAAACAATTGAAAGTTTATAAACAATTCATCATATTGTTAGAATCCTTGTGCATGCTTTTCAAAGAATTGGTAAGAAAATTCATTCTAAAGACCACAATGCAGCTTGGCATGTCTTGTCACAATCAATTGTTAGCAAGATCACAAGAAAACATTGTTTTATACAACAAACCTTTGATCTCATGAAATGAAATATGAAAACCTTTATAAAGTATTCTCATAGACGAGATAGCATTGACACAGGTTGCCCAACATATTTGTGTTCCTTCACCAGTAGGATACCTCGTTTTGACATGAAGTTAATTGGAGCAATTAAGGGAATAGTACAAGATGTTTGGCGTGAGAACACTAGGCCTTATTCCAACCAAAAGTATGTACTGAAATTGAGAAGAGGATCTAGGGACCATGAACCCCATATTAAACACTTTCTTGACATTACAGAAACAAAATTGTATGAGAGATTCAAGACAATACATAGTGCACTTAATTTGGGTGAAAGATCTTTCCATAAATGCAAGCCTTGGTATGTTTGAATAAACACAATTCGTAACACATGTTTTTTTAGATATCACATTGAGTATGGTTATTATTATGACACACACACACACACATATTTAATTTTTTGTATAACGCCCTTTTGCATGAATTCTCAGTTATATTTTCATCATCATCATTTAGACACTTTATTTACAACATTTTGTGTACAAGGCCAAAGGGTTGTACATTTTATCAAAAATATTTCTTAGATGGGACATGCCCCAGATGTGGTGGAATGAAATTATTGAACCAATGCATCCATGTAAGTGATGAGTATGAATTGGGGAGGAAGGAAGTTTCCTTGCAAAACTTTAAATATGTCACATATGATATTGATAGAGGACAATAAATAAATAAAAATACAATTGGTGACTTCCCAGGTACGAGTATGTGACTTCATGAAGGACTTCATAAAAAAGACATGACAATATGTTCAACATATGCATGTGGATTGATGGAAGGATGAACATTTTAGAATATGCATATATCTCGTTGGTACTATGTTATCAGTGGTTGGTTTTTCAAATAAGTACACCTTCAACTACAAAATGATATTCAAAGACAATATTATCACTTAGAGCAGGTCAACATAATGATCCATATCACATATAGGCATGGGTTGGATATTAATGAAGAAAATAGAGTTATATTGAAGGAGTATCACTTCTACATATTTGACGATCGGTGCCATGACTTAGCGTACATACAACATTGATTTTAGTCGTTTTACAATCACCTTAAGAACAAGAACATATAGATGAATCCACATTGGATTTGGTCGGATGGTCGCGTAGGCAAGTTCAAAAATGCTCGTGTATTTCAATGGTTGCGTATCTTGAAAGAAACACTCAATGTACCACACATTTGGAACTATTTTGAGTCGAGGTAGGGGAAAGGGGAGAAGGATGGAGCAAGTGCATGCATAAAAAAAGTGTTACGTAGGAAAGAAATTAAGTTCACAACTGCTTCCCTCATTCGATATTTGAAATCCATTGTTTAATGGTGTTCTTTAGTGATGGGAGAGGGAACATGAACCCGTGAAGACTAGTGACATAGGAAAGAATATTTACATAGATATTTTTTGGCGTTAGTCGATGTATATCGATCACAGTGGTATCAATGAAAAACAATCTAGGGAATTCATGGATACCATTCAGTTGGAACCCCTTAGGCTTTAGTTGTCCCCATACCCCTA
Source organism: Picea glauca (assembly GCA_000966675.3). Lineage (NCBI taxonomy): Eukaryota > Viridiplantae > Streptophyta > Pinopsida > Pinales > Pinaceae > Picea > Picea glauca. The sequence continues at coordinate 837,870 of JZKD02S1673573.1, read as the reverse complement.
TACATATTTATTTCTAAAGAGGTTTCGTGTATAGTAAATTCTACATGTGTTACATTAAGAGCATGCACATGCTCCTATGGCTTGACTGAGTTGTAGTTTTTGGTCATTTATGCTCAGTAGGAATGTGTACGCGTTCCTAGAATGTGCTTTCAATTTAGTTTGCACACATTGTAGGAACATGCGCACGTTCCTGTTGGGCATTGTTTGGAACCAAGCACACCCCACCTCATGTATCTCATGGCCAAAAAAAATTCATGAAATCTTAAATAAAAAACATCTCACAGAGACATGTTTTACTTATTTTAGTAATCTTGTTAGATTCATAGAGACTTTTGTGCTATTGCCAGATCCTTGTAGGAAAATTTGGAAGACAACTTTGTCAAGTGCAATTGGAATTGTTGTTTGTATCTACTTGTGTATTCTTGTAATTGGAAGACAAATTTGTCCAAGTGCAATTGGAATTGTTTTTTGTATATTCTTGTTTCTTCTTGGAATTGGAAGATAAATTTGTCCAAGTGCAACTGAAATTGTTGTTTGTATCTTCTTGGAATTGGAAGACAAATTTGTCCAAGTGAAATTGGAATTGTTGTTTGTATCTTCTCGTGTCTTCTTGGAATTGGAAGTCAAATTAGTCCAAGTGCAATTGGAACTTTTATTTGTAACTTCTTGTGTCTTCTTGGAATTGGAAGATAAATTTGTCTAAGTGTAATTGGAATTTTTTTTTGTCTCTTCTTCTGTCTTCTTGGAATTGGAAGAAATATTTGTCCAAGTGAAATTGGAATTGGAATTATTAGATGTGTCTTCTTTTGTAATAAAAAAACAAATTTCTCCACTTGGTTGTGCCTTATTACATCATACAAAGACAAATTTATTGTGGGTGTTTGCAAGACAATTTTTATCTTTAAACATGGGGAAGCACCGAATTTGAGAAAGAAAGTCCTGAACAAAAAGTTGTCCAATTGGAATCGTTAGTTGTGTAATACTAAGACAAACTTATCCAATTCGAATTGGAATCTTTAGTTGTCTTCTTGTGTAATAGAAAAACAAATTTGTACAATTCAAATTGGAATTATTAGTTGTGTCTTCTTTTCAAATACAAAGACAAATTTGTCCACTTGGAATTGGAATTGTTAGTTGTTCTTTCTTTTGTAATACCAAGACAAATTTGTGGTGGGGTGCTTGGAATCCATTTTTCTCTTTAAACATGGGGAACCGTGGATTTGAGAAAGAAATTCATCAAGAAAAGAGAAACCAATCAAGAAGGTAGAAGAAGAAAGAGAAAATGAAAAGTTACATATGTCAAAGTGTAGGATTTCAGAAAAGGAAAACCAATTTCTAGCGGAATAGATGTTGTTGTTGTTTCTTCTCCATAACCAAAAGCATAGCACAAGAGTTCAGTAGACACGAATACATCCAATATCTCATCAAGAAAAATGGTTGTAGATGACTAGACAATGGAGGATTTTCTTGCAGCTGATTACATAATGGATTAAATTAGAGAGGAAATGGGTGTACAACATTGTGGTGAAGAATTTCATGTGGTGCAACCTCATGTTGGAAAATCAKACATTCCAGAATCTAGTCAATCCCATGTACACTCTCCTCCCAGATTTAATCTGCCAATGATTGAAGGGGAAAGAACTACAACATTGTTAACTCCACAAYAGAGAGGTCAAGAGTTCTAGAATAGGGGTTCATCGTCGCTACCTAGATTGAGAATTGTGTGGTGAAGAACTCCTAAATGCATTCAGGTTGATGAAATTGGTATAGCATCACTTGAAGGTAAGTTACCTAACCATACTATTCGTTATCATTCGTATAAAATCATTAAAGAATATTTTGAACCAAAATTTGATGCTGCTAAATGTCAATGCTTTTTGGCTTTGTTAAAATCTAGAAGTGTGATTGTTGTTAATAAAATTTTAGGCATTAAAACAATCGAAAGTTTATAAACAATTCATCATATTGTTAGAATCCTTGTAGATGTTTTTCAAAGAATTGGTAAGAAATCTCGTTCTAAAGACCGCAATGCATCTTGGCATGTCTTGTCACAATCAATTGTTAGCAATATCACAAGAAAACATTGTTTTATACAACAAACCTCTCATATCATGAAATGAAATATGAAAAACCTTATAAAGTATTCTCATAGATGAGATAGCATTGACACAGGTGGCCCAAGAGATTTGTGTTCCTTCACTAGTAGGATACCTCGTTCTGATATGAAGTTAATTGGAGCAATTAAGGGAATGGTACAAGATTTTTGGCTTGAGAACATTAGGCCTTATTCCAACCAAAAGTATGTACTGAAATTGAGAAGAGGATCTAGGGACCATGAACTCCATACTAAACACTTTCTTGACATTACACAGACAAAATTGTATGAGAGATTCAAGACAATACATAGTGCACTTAATTTGGGCCAAAGATCTTTCCATAAATGCAAGCCTTGGTATGTTTGAATAAACACAATTCTTAACACATGTTGTTTTAGATATCACATTGAGTATGGTTATTATTATGACACACACACACACACATATTTAATGTTTTGTATAACACCCTTTTGCATGAATTCTCAGTTATATTTTCGTCGTCATCATCTAGAGACTTTATTCACAACATCTTGTGTACAAGGCCAAAGGGTTGCACATTTTATCAAAAATATTTCTTAGATGGGACATGCCCCAAGTGTGGTGGAATGAAATTACTGAACCAATGCATCCATTTAAGTGATGAGTATGGATTGGGGAGGAAGCAGGTTTCCTTGCAAAGATTTAAATTTGTCAAATATGATATTGATAGAGGACAATAATTAAAAAAAGATACAGTTGGTGACTTCCAAGGTACGAGTATGTGGCTTCATGAAGGACTTCATAAAAAAGACATGACAATATCTTCGACATGTGCATGTGGCTCGATGGAAGGATGAACATTTTAGAATATGCATATATCTCATTGGTACTATGTTATCAGTGGTTGATTTTTCAAATAAATACACCTTCAACTACAAAATGATATTCAAAGACAATATTATCTCTTAGACCAAGTCAGTATAATGATCCATATCACATATAGGCATGGGTTGGATAGTAATGAAGAAAATAGAGTTATATTGAAGGAGTATCACTTCTACATATGCGATGGTCGGTGCCATGAATTAGCGTACATACAACATTGATTTTAGTCATTTTATAATCACTTTAAGGACAAGAACATATAGATGAATCCACATTGGATTTGGTCAGATGGTTGCGTAGGCAAGTTCAAAAATGCTTGTGTATTTTGATGGTTGCGTATCTTGAAAAAAACACTTAATGTAGCACACATTTGGAACTATTTTGTGTCCAAGTAGGGGAAAGGGGAGTATGATGGAGCAAGTGCATGCATAAAAAAAGTGTTTTGTAGGAAAGAAATGAAGTTCACAACTACTTCCCTCATTCAAGATTCGAAATCCATTGTTGAATGGTGTTCTTCAGTGATGGGAGAGGGAACATGAATCTGTGAAGACCAGTGACATAGGAAAGGACATTTACATAGATATTTTTTTGGGGGTAGTTTATGTATATCATTCATAGTGGTATCGATGAAAAATAATCTAGGGTATTCATGGATTCCATTCAGTTAGAACATCAAACAATGCAATAGTTGAAATATGGAAGAGAAAACTCTCTTGCATTTGTGGTCCATGTAGTAGTAATGAATGGGATGATTGTGAATTAACAGACTTGGTTGATAGATGGGATCATCCATAAATCCTCATTGGTCAACGTATAACTATGGAATTATCCCAGTTGGAGGGGGAACAATCAAGTATTTTAGCACATTATGATCATGTCTCATATCTCGTACTTCCAGTTTTGTTGAAACCTTCTATTAAATTTTGAATAACTAGCATCAATGTTTTATTCTTTTGTAATTTAGTCGACTCACGTGTTGGCACTCCATTTTTTGCAGGGAACATATATGCAATGGTTTCCCAAAGAGGTAATGAATGGGCCATTGATTATTGGCTAGAATGTTTCTTAGAGTTAAATTAAACCCTCATGAGATCAATAACAAATTCTGAAGGCATTGAATTTTTGATTGGGTCGATGGTTATTAAAGGGGAATATCTGACACATGATCAATCAACATGGAAGAAAGGTGGTTATGTATTTCAATATTATAGACCAAGTGAAGTCATATACCACTTTATGAACTTGGTTGTTGGTAGAAGCCTCCAACTACAAACAATGCTAAGTAAGAACTCATCAAAGGTATGATACTTCTTGCCTTACTTTGAGCATGATAAGTTAATGGAGACCATTAATATTAGAAGTGATCCCGATGGTATACTTGAATGACCATAGGCATGTAAAATAAATAATTGAACAAATATTTCATATTTATGAATTATTGAAAGTTTGGCTTCATTTTATGGTTGTTATGGTATTCTTATATTTCCATGCCTTCACTTTCCATGCCATTCCATGCCTTATCTTTCCTTGTATTTCCTTCACTTTCCATGTCATTCCTTTCCATGCCATGCCTTACCTTGCCTTCACTTTCCAGCCATGTATTTACTTTCCATGCCATTCCATGCCTTGCATTTCCTTCACTTTCCATGCCATGCCTTGCATTTCCATTCCATGCCTTTAGTTATTGTTCCTTTCCCTTCCATGCCATGCCATGTCATGCCTTGTCATTCCTTGCCTTGTGTTTCCATGTCTTTCCATGCCATTCCTTCCCTTGCCTTCACTTCCCTTGCCTTACCTTGCCATACCATGTATTTCCATGCCATGTCTTTCCATTCCATGCAATGCCTTACCTTTCCATGCCATGCCATGCCATGCCTTTACTTTCCATTGCATGCCATACCATACCTTGCCTTGCATTACCTTCACTTTCCATGCCATGACTTGCCTTTCCTTCACTTTCCATGCATTTCCTTGCATTCACTTGCCATGCCATGCGATGCCATTCCTTTCTGTTGGGACAGGGGAAAACCTAGGGTTCAATGCTTCAACAACGCAACCAACAGAACCCTAACTACCAGCCCTTTCAGCAACACCTGTGAAGTAGATGAAGTCTCACCTGAGGTAGAGGTAGGGGTGGTTGCAGGACTCAGGTGTTTGGAACCTTAGATGGGACACAGATTTGTGATTCTTACTCTTAGAAAACACTTTAGCATAGGTCATTCATTAGTATTTAACCCTCCTAGCACTCCGTAGATGGCACAGAGCACCGCAACATTCACTTAGATCTTGGTTAAGTTAGCATTTAGAAACAACAAAATAAGTCTAGCACTCAACACTTTCATATATGTCAGATCTACACACACACATCTAAGAAGCATAAAGAAAAGTGGATCTATCTAAGTATATCATAGAAAAGAACATAGCATAATCATATCAAGAACAACACATGGAAAGAGACCAACACATTAGGTCGAAGCACCGAGCACAACACACAAAGTTACCATGGTTCACCCCCACCCTGGGGCTACATCCACAAAGTCTTCTTCTTCTTTATTAGATTTGGTCAATCAGGTTACAACACAGAGCTCACACTTGTACTCCGCATAGGACAGGAGATCTGAGCGCACCTCGCTAGATCGTCCTTCCCCGAGTAGATCTAGCACAGAGCCTTCTTACAATCCATGCACTCAACACTTACAACACTTCCACTCAGATCTACAAGTCGGCCACACAATATACACAAAGCCTTTTCTAGCACTTATCTTATCTTCTCTTCTCTTACATTTCCTAGCTACTTATTTATACTTTACAAAATAGGCCTAAACATTGGTAAACCCATGGGCCGACATCCCATACCCATAACATTATCCCCAAAACTCGAAAAGGACCCAAGAGAGGGGTCTAGCTTCCACGATCTTCACTTCACGTTGCGCTCCATCTTTGTCAAGATGTCGAAGTTAAAAAATGGTCAAATATGACTAAGTGTTCCTCAAAACTTGGTCAAGGGCCAACAAGCCCCCAACCCTCACCTATGACTTGTCCCGAGTCACTCTGGTCTGATCAATTCCACCTCGAATGCCTTGAGCTTGGATTGAACTACTTCAACCTACTGCAGTGCGACATCCTCTTGCTCAGAGAACTCCTGGATCACTGCGTCATTTATTGGCCCTTCCAGGCATTGTTCTGCGGTGACGACAACCTGTTCAAGATCTGTTCCCTAGCTTTCAACTTCAGTGAAAAATTGGCATGCCTTTTCTTGGATTGGTTGAAGTCATTGGGAAACTTCCATTACTTTACTTTGCAGCTTGTGTACCTGTTGTTGGGTGGTGCGCTGTTTTGCAAACCTCTTCATTCTTTCGATTGGGGTCAAGGCCTTCACCCGCGCCTGTAGTGTGTCTGGGTGCTGCTTTGCTTCTTGGATTCTCTGTGAGGTTTGTTTCTCCCTGATTTCAGGCCCTTGGTGTAAAATGCGAAGAAATGGGGTTTAAAAACCCATCAATTGTATTTTTCCCAAGGTCACATCCATGAACACAATGTGCAACACACATAAAATCCATTTCTTGTTAAAAATGCAAGCAGGCAGGTGGCTCCAGTATTCAAAAGTGAGGATCAATCGATGGATCAAATCGACGGTCAACAGGTAATTGTGGTGAATGGAGTTGCGTCAGGTTTAGCGCAAGAGATGGTGCTTATATCACTGAAATGATTAGGGTTGTCCAATCCAGTGGGGACAGGTGGCAGCTAGTCGACATTTCGGGGATTTTGGAGCTCTCGGTGGGAGAATCCCTGAAAGGATCGGGACTGTTAATATTAAATCAAATCCGTCCATTGATCACGAATTAGCCATTTTGACATTTCGGCTACCGGGACTTTGAAAGACAACAGGTTGCTCCTCCGTTGCAGTTGGAATCGCTGAAATCCTGAAACGTGAAGTGCCAAAAGCATCCAGGAGTTGGGACCACGTTCTTAGTGTTGATTGAGGCCGTCCATCCCAGGGACACATGGCACACGATGGGGCTCCGTCGTGATTTCAGCTACTGGGACTTTGATAGATCAAAGGATCGCTCCTCAAATACGTCGAGAATCGTCGAAACTCGAAACATCGAAAGGGCCCAGGCTACAAATGGTCCCACATTTAGATATTCATTCAGGCCATCCATCCTAGGGACACGTGGCACTCGATTGGATCTGGTTGACACTTCGGCTACCAGGGTTTCAAAACACAAGGGATGGCTCTTTCCCTTGCATCTAGAATCGCCAAATCCTGAAAATATGAAAAGCGCCTTTGGAGACAATGCACGTCTCGACATTTCAATTACTGGGACTTTGAGAGAGCAGAGGGTCACTCCTTCATTCATTAGCAATCGTTGAAATGTGAAATGCAGAAGTCCTCCATCTTGGGCCCACGTTTCGGCATTTCGGCTCCTGAGGTTTTGAAATACAAGGGTCGAGAGCAAAGGAACGAGAACTCTTAGTGGGAGAATCCCCAAAATACATGAAGGGAACATGACCATCCATATTAAATCAAATCTGACCATTGATTTTGTATTAGCCATTTTGTCATTTCGACTACCGGGAGTCTAAAAGATAGTGGGTCGCTCCTCCCTTACAGTTGGAATCGCTGAAATCCTGAAATGAGAAGTGCCAAAAGCACTTTTGAAGATCCCTGCTAGAGGTAAATGAAGGTGGGAGGAGGTGGTTGAAACCTCACCTCACTCCTTAAATGTAAGGCATGGAGGTTCTGGCAGGCAGTCTACCCAAGCTTGTCCTGTGTGTAGGTTTTCCTAAAGAAGCCATGCCGATCTGATGTCCTCGTCTGACTAGAAGAGCCTGCACATGATAAATTGGACTTTAATGTCTCATCTACCCTCCTGCTGCCAAGGTAGTGAATTTCTCTGAGTATATGTACTCAGTTTTGGTATTTTTTCAAGGATTGATGGTAGAGCAAAGCTCCCGACTATAAAGATTTAACAAAGCCTCTGGTTCTCTAGTTCTAGAATGACATTTTGAGATTTCTTGTTTAATGGCGGCCAACCTCCTCCTTTCCTTTTTCCTTTGAATCATAAAGCCCAGGTATGGATGATCCAATCAGGTGTTGTTGTGACTATATAATGCATGTTTGATTGTATTAGTTTTGCAATGTTTGAGGTTTACTTTGAAGTTTCTTTGGTTTGAATGGATCTCATATCTGATACATTTCCCCTTTCTTTTCTTTCACTTACTCACCACTATGAAAAATTTACTGGCTTAAGTTAAATGAAGACCTCGCATGTCCTTGCTATTCCAACCCAGTTTTCTGAGTGAGTGATATTGTTTGGAGTTTACTTACATTCGATCACCCCCTTTTAACAAATCGTGACATAAACTGATGGGTGTCGAGCTCTGCTCTTGCTGCAATCCAGGAGTGACTTCCAACGCCAACATTTCTGGTGCCGTTACTGGGGACGAAATTGAAGATTTTCCCTAGGATTGAATGACAAAGATTACAGGTTCTGAGGGTGCATCACAACCTAGTACATCTAAGATTGCAACTGTGCACCTGGCGACTCCATTGTGGCAAATCCAATCTTTCCACATCACTGTTTTAGTTATGGATACTGTTAGCATACCTGAAAGCTAACCCAGAGGAGCTTTCTTGAGAAGGTTTTCAACAACTACTTTCTTGGCTGGAGAAGTTCCCTAGGGTAATGACAAGGTTAGGATCCGACCTTTGATGGTGAACAAAGACCAATCACATTCAAGGCTGCACATCTTTCACCTGGTGAATCCATGATTCAAGGATCGGTCGGCGACTCCACTGTTTCGATATGAAAAATATATTAGCTCAAAGGTTTGCTTTCTGTGACTTTTCCCAGATAGTTGATTTTCCTAATCCACTGCCTGATAGAGATGAATGGGAAGATATACTCCCCGAATTTCAAGAAAAAAGTTCGGTGGTACCAGCTGAGCATTTACTAGACTTTCATGAAGTTATTCATCGACTTAATATCATGCATGAAGATGTCCATATTAAGCTTTTTAGGTATTCATTAAAGGGAGCTGCTCTTGATTGGTGTCGATCTCTTCCCACTGCAAGCATCCATTGTTTGACAGGTTTTCATATAGCTTTCAATTCATTTTGTAAAGATTACTTTCCAGCTGAGTGTTTGTATGAAAACTGTTGTGATGAGTTTTCTTTGCTTCATGAAGCCTCTGCTGGCCCTGAAGACCATGTTTGTGATGAAGCTTTTACTGTGGAGGAGAGCATTTGCTATGAAAATATAGAGGTGTTGAATGATATTAATTATGATAGCCCTAGCACGGAAGCATCTAACATCATTTCAAATACATTTGTTCTTTTAGATGTTCATAAAGATCAACCTGCCTCTTGTGAAAATTATGAGTTTATAGAGCATATATTGTCTATTGTAGATGGCTCTCCTAGATATAGGGTCGAAGCAAATGTTCCTAGCAACCTTGCTTATGATGAAAAAGACCTGCCAGTTTTTAAAGAAGAGATGGTTGTGGAAGATGATTCTTCTCTTTTCCTTCAAGAGGTTTCCCATAATATATTTTTACCTAGGATTAAAGAGAAAGATATTATGTATGACCAGCCAGAAGCAACAGTTACTGTTGTCCCTAAAGTGGATATTTTTGACATTTATATTCTCGATGGGATCACTATTCTGGAGGTTGATCATAGAAATGAAGAGAAACCCCTTTTTGATGAATATTCTAGTGATGATGAGCAGAAAGCTTATCCTACATTTGATTACTATAAAGACATTGACCGACATGACAACAAGAGGAGCTTTCCCATGGTCCCTATTTATGATGATTATGAGTCTGATCCTTGGGAGAGCCATGGAGAAGAGGAGGAGGAGCCGAAGATGCAATTTGCAGCCTGCTCAGAGCCTGTAAGTGAGCAACCATCATCTGAAATCAGTCAACTTGCATTAGCCTCTCGTTCACTTAAGCTTGCCATAGATATTCGACTATGTGTGAGCAGCCGTAGAGCAGACCATGCTGCATGGTACAATTTTTCTAGGATCTACCACCCATTCTATGAGCCTGTCAGCGAGCACATGGAGTGGCATTTCATTAACATCTTGGAGCCGCCCAATTTGATCTCAATTTCAGCCCTTGGAGAAAAGTTGAAGGATGTAACCGTTCTATTGTCATGGTTGCATCATCTCTTACCAATAATTGACAGAGTGAAGGAGTTTGCATTCAGGAAGTTAGTTGAATGGCTATGGTGGAATTTTATTTTCACCTAGCCCCATGTAAAGGATTTTACTAGTTCAGGACTGTACATAAATAAGCTCTTTTAAGCATGTATGTTTATTTTGTTTTTCTTTTACTTTTACTTTTCATCCTGTATTTTCAGTAGGGTGTTTTTAGCTTGACTCCATAGCCCAACAGAAGGCACTGAAGCTACAAAATGAGTTCTTAGAGCATCACAGGGATGACTCTATCCCCCATGGAGCCTAATGTTAGTGCCAATTCTTGCAAGTGGGCTATTTCTCCCTGATTTAAGGCCCTTGGTGTAAAATGCGAAGAAATGGGGTTTAAAAACCCATCAAATGCATTTTTCCCAAGGTCACAACCATGAACGCAATGTGCAACACACAGAAAATCCATTTCTTGTTAAAATTGCAAGCAGGCGGGCGACTCTAGTATTCAACAACGAGGATCAATCGATGGAGCAAATCGACAGTTAGTGGGTAATTGTGATCAATGGAGTTACGCTAGGTTTATCACAAGAGATAGTGCTTATATCACCGAAATGATCAGGGTCGTCCGATCCAATGGGGACAGGTGGCAGCTAGTCGACATTTCGGGGATTTTGGAGCTCTCRGTGGGAGAATCCCTGAAAGGATCGAGACCGTTAATATTAAATCAAATCCGACCATTGATCGTGAATTAGCCATTTCGGCATTTCRGCTACTGGGACTTTGAAAGATAGCAGGTCGCTCCTCCCTTGCAGTTGGAATCACCGAAATCCCGAAACATGAAGTGCTRAAAGCATCCAGGAGTTGGGCCCACATTCTTAGTGTTGATCCAGGTCATCCATCCTAGGGATGCATGGCGCATGATTGGGATCTGTCATGATTTTGGCTACCGGGACTTTGATAGAATAAAGGATTACTCCTCCACTGTGTCGGGAATCTCCAAAACTTGAAACTTCGAAAGGGCCTAGGCCAAAAGCGGTCCCACATTTAGATATTCATACAAGCCATCCATCCCAGGTACATGTGGTGGCTGATTGGCTCTGGTTGACACTTCAACTACCAGGGTTTCGAAACACAAGGGACAACTCTTTCCCTTTCATTTGGAATCGTCGAATCTTGAAAATATGAAAAGTGCCTTTGGAGACAATGCCCGTCTCAAAATTTTGACTACCGAGACTTAGAGAGAGCAGAGAGTCACTCCTTCATTCATTAGCAATCGTCGAAATGGAAAATGCGGAAGTCCTCCAGCTTGGGCCCACGTTTAGACATTTTGGCTCCTGGGGTTTTGAAATACAAGGGTCGAGAGCTATGGAGCGAGAAATCTGGGTGGGAGAATCCACGAAATACATGAAGGGATCATGATCTTCCATATTAAATCAAATCCGACCATTGATTGCAGATTATCCATTTCGACATTTCGGCTACCAGGAGTCTAAAAGACAGTGGGTCGCTCCTCCCTTTCATTTGGAATCACCAAAATCCCAAAACACGAAGTGCTGAAGGCACTTTTGAAGATCTCTGCTAGAGGTAAATGAAGGTTGGAGGAGGTGGTTGAAACCTTCCCTCACTCCTTAAATGTAAGGCATGGAGGTTTTGGCAGGCAGTCTACCCAAGATTGTTCTGTGTGAAAGGTTTTCCTAAAGAATCCATGTCAATCTAATGTCCTCGTCTGACCAGAAGAGCCCACACACACTAAATTGGACTTTAATGTCTCAGCTACCCTCCTGCTGCCAAGGTAGCAAATTGCTCTAAGTATATGTACTCAGTTTTGGTATTTTTGCAAGGATTGATGGTAAAGCAAAGCTCCTGACTATAAATATTTAACAAAGCCTCTGGTTCTTTGGTTATAGAATGATATTTTGAGATTTCTTGTTTAATAGCGACCAACCTCCTCCTTTCATTTTTCCTCTGAATCTGAAATCTCAGGTATGAATGATCCAGTCGGGTGGTTTTGTGACTATATAATGCATGTTTGATTGTATTAGTTATGCAACATTTGAGGTTTACTTTGAAGTTTCTCTGGTCTGAGAGAATCTCATATCTAAGACTTTTACCCTTTCTTTTCTTTCACTTACTCACCACTATGCAAAATTTACTGGCTTAAGTTAGATCCAGACCTCGCATGTCCTTGCTGTTCCAACTCAATTTTCTGAGTGAGTGATATTGTTCAGAGTTTACTTACATTCGATCACCCCCTTTTAACAAATCGTGACATAAACTGATGGGCGTCGGGCTCTGCTCCTGCTGCAATCCAGGAGTGATTTCCAATGCCAACATTTATGGTGTCGTTGCCAGGGACGAAATTGAATATTTTACCTGGGATTGAATGAAAAATCTTATCAGTTCTAAGGGTGTGTCAGAACCTAGTACATTGAAGATTGCAACTGTGCACCTAGCGACTCCACTGTGGTGACTCCAATGTTTCCACATCACTGTTTCAGTTGTGACTACTATTAGCATACCTGAAAGCTAACCCAAAGGAGATTTCTTGAGAAGGTTTTCAACAACTGCTTTCTTGGCTTGAGAAGTTTCCTAGGGTAACGACAACGTTAGGATCTGGCCTTTGATGGTGAACAAAGACCAGTCACATTCGAAGTTGCACATCTTTCACCTGACGAATCCATGATTCGAGGATTGGTTGGCGATTCCACTGTTTCGATATGGAAAATATCATAGCTCAAAGGTTTTCTTTCTATGACTTTTCCCAGATAGTTGGTTTTTCTAATCCTCTACTTGATAGAGATGAATGGGAATATATCCTTCCCGAATTTCAAGAAAAAAGTTCAAAGGTACCAACTAAGCATTTACTAGACTTTCATGAAGTTATTCATTGACTTAATATCATAAATGAAGATGTCCAGATTAAGATTTTTAGGTATTCATTAAAGGGAGATGCTCTTGATTGGTGTTGATCTCTTCCCACTGCAAGCATCCATTCTTTGATAGGTTTTCATATAGATTTCAATTTATTTTGTAAACATTACTTCCCAGCTGAGTGTTTGTATGAAAACTGTTGTGATGAGTTTTCTTTGCTTCATGAAGCCTCTGCTGGCCCTGAAGACCATGTTTGTGATGAATCTTTTACTGTGGAGGAGAGCATTTGCTATGAAAATATAGAGGCGTTGAATGATATTAATTATGATATCCCTAGCAGAGAAGCATCTGACATCATTTCATATACATATGTTCTTTTACATGTTCATAAAGATCAACCTGCATCTTGTGAAAATTATGAGTTATAGAGCATATATTGTCTATAGTAGATGGATCTCCTGGATATAGGGTCAAAGAAAATGTTCCTAGCAGCCCTGCTTATGATGATGAAGACCTGCCAATTTTTAAGGAAGAGATGATTGTTGAAGATGATTCTTCTCTTTTCGTTCAAGAGGTTTCCCATGATATATTTTTACCTAGGATTAAAGAGAAAGATATTATGTATGAACAACCAGAAGCAACAGTTATCGTTGTCCCTGAAGTGGATATTTTTGAAATTTATATTCTGGATGGGATCACTATTCTGGAGGTTGATCATAGAAATGAAGGGCAATCCCTTTTTGATGAATATTCTAGTGATGATGAGGAACAAGATTATCCTACATTTGATCACTATAAAGACACTAACCGACATGACAGGAAGAAAAGCTTTCCCATGGTCCCTATTTATGATGATTATGAGTCTGATCCTTGGGAGAGCCATTGTTGGTGTCTAAAGATGTCTTAAAAACAACCTTAGTTTAACATTAATTTATCAACCCAGAGATTCGTCTTTTATCTCAAGAATATCAGCAAAGTCTATGCAGGTAGCCTAAAATTGTGTAGCTAAACCAAATCTGAGTTCATCAACAATCAAGTTCCTCAACCATTCATCAAAGATTCTAAGAACTAAATGGAATTGAAATTTGATTACTAAGATGTTGTAAAATGGAAAGGAACTAATTAATCTATTGAATTCACTTAACTAGAAAGCAATAATTGAATCTAAGTAAGGACTTGCAGAATTAACTATCAATTACGAATTTTGATTACTGGAAAAGAAATAATGAATTACTCTATCTACGGAAAGAAGAAACAATTATAATCTAATCGGAAGGGATAGCTAATGTAACTTTTGTCGAAAGGAACAACTATTGTAACTTTAACCAAAAGGAACAGCTATTGTAACTTTAATCGAAAGGAACAACTATTGTAACTTTAACTGAAAGGAACAACAATCGTAAATCTAAGGAAAAGGAATAGTGTGGATAAAAATGTGTTGAAATGTCAAGCAATAACTTCAGAAATGGAAATCATAACAAAAATAATTAATAACTAATGGAAATGTATGTCTTCTATATGAAAACAATCATAAAATTATTAACACACTTATGCATTTATCCTTGGCTATTGTAAAAGAGATCTGAATCACAAAATAGAAATCAAACTTCGAACTGATACAATTACAAAACGAGACAGTAGCTCCTTCAGATTGGGCCCTCAGTCTTCAGAAGTACTGCTACGAGAAACTCAGAGCATAGAAATGATAAAAACACTCAAAACTTTCATTGATTCCATGGTTGGTAAAACATTTTCAAAAACTGTCCGCGCAGAGCAATTCTGAGTCTAAATACTTGAATGCATTTTTTTCCTTGTTTTTTCTGGATCTATTAACCTCTTATATATTACAATAGTTTGGGTAAATCAAGCTATCCTGAGGATCGAAAGATCCTTAGGATTTCATTACTATTATAAATTTACAATATAGACAATGCATTATTTTCAAAACTACTTTGCGCCTAAAAAGTCTTCAACCTCCAATAGCTTGTGTATAACCAAAATCTCTTTGGTTATCTTTGACAATTATTTATCCAATTCTGCAACAAAATCAAACCATTCCAATCGTAAATTAAAATCTATTTAATAAAACTTTAATAACAATCCTAAGAGACATATTAATCATGTTCTTTCCAATTTATCCCTAACTATCTAAAAAATCAGTCAAAATCATATCATGAACTGTGGGAAAAAGGAATATATTTATACCTTTTTCGTAACCCAACATACCCCCCATCTTACCTTATTTCATGCCTGCATGCAAGATAGAGTCTTTCATGTAAGCCAGTTATACTGTAGGGAGGAAAAATTGGTTCACCAGGTCTCCTGAAACCATGGTTTCTTTTGATTTATTCAAAAGCGACGTCTTGTCTCTTTTTATTAATTTGATAATCCTTCTGGTAAACTTCTGGAGGAAACTAGAGGAGAGGGGGATTATACCTACATCCCATCTAAGAAGGTCCTTCCTCCTGGATTATTCTAGCATATATTTCTACTCTGAAGGTTGTTGCAAAGAAATTCCTAAATCCAAAGGGCTCTCTACTTTTAACCTCATCGGAGGATACATCCCATCTTAGCTTGGAAGCAGCAAGAGATTCTTCCTTGAATTCTCCAAAATATGTGATACCTGAGCGGATGACATGTAAATGGATAGGAGCCAATGAGTCCACAACCCCTATCCTTTTCATGAAGGTTTTGTGTCGTATGATGGCTGGGAAGGATTTTTGAGGTTCTCCTCTAATCCCAAGATCTAAACTAGTTTCCCTATTTATGAACATTTTGTGAGCCTTACCCCATATGACCTGGTTTCTAGTAAAGGACAGGAATTCCTGGAACTGTATGTCCCCTATGAAGAGGCCAGGGTTGTCTCCTCTAACTTCTTCCAAAATGAGATTATGGAAATATAATTCACACAGAAGGTATTGTACCTTCTCTTCCTGATCTCTAAAACATGAAATAAATTTTGGAACAGTGGCAAATGAAATGGGCTTACCTGCTCTGATGGCCTTCACTCTCAACAATAGATACCATTCTAGCAAGAATAAAACATAATTAGTGGTAGGGGATCTGCAATTTATGGCATCAGAATAGCCATCACAGATGTGTTTGATTTGCTCCAAAGCTTCTTCCAATTGGGTTTGCAACTTTTTGATCTTCCCTTGGGCTTTGGTAAGCGCAACATAAGTCTCACCCTCTGTTGTTGTCATGTCCTTCAATTATTTAACAACCCTTTGATATTCAGTCCTAGTTACCATTTCATGTTGGTGTTGGACCAATGCTTGTTGTGCTTGTGTAAGTTCTTCTTTTAGTCTATCGATGATGACACTCTGTGCTTGAGATTGAGATGCTTGGTGTTCTTCCATAGCACTCATATCTTCCTTGGATTGAATCAATGCTTGTTGGGCCTGTCCCAATTCTTCTTTTAGCTTATGAATGATGGCACCATGTGCCTGAGATTGGGATGCTTGATATTCATTCATTTCTTCTCTGGAGAGAATTAATGCTTGCTGGGTCTGTGAAAGTTCTGCTTCCAGTCTATTCATGATAGTACTCTGTTCCTAAGACTTCTCTGTTATCATCAGTAATTCACCTCTATTTTGAGTCAGGGTTTGCTGAGACTACAATAGTTCTTCCTCCACTCTCCTAATAGTAGCATTTTGCTCAGAAAGTTGAGTTGTTTCCTTTAAAATTAGAGTGTCTATATGTATCTCAATATCAACCATCTCTTGTGTTTCTACAGGAATTACATCTTCATCCTGAACTACTTCTTCTTCTACCATTAATTCCTCAGGATCTGTCTGTATTCCTACATAAGTTGTACTAGCTGCTTTCTTATGAAGAGGGTTTCTTCCTTGCATTCTGTCGTTTTTGTTTTTCTTTTTTCTGTGGATCTTGTCTGCTAGTTCCAACTATTTCCTCAATTCCTTGATAATCTCCTTGAGTTTTCCCACCTTCTGTTATAATACCACAACCCTCTTAGCCTTTTTCTTCAACAATTTGTTTTATTTCTTTAATTTCCTAATTTATTTATGGCTTTTGGTTGAATTTGTTTATGAGGGATCTCGAGGTCTTCTTCATTTCGTCCAGCAGATGGTTGTCCCTCTGTTTCTTCCAAGTGCTCTGGTTGTCCAAGAGGGCCTTCTGTTTCAAAAAGAAATTATTCCTGTGTTGTGTCATCTGGAAAAGACATTTCAATGTCAGGAAAGTCTTCAGTTGGTTTTGAAGAGGAGGCTGGTTCTGGTTCTTTTTCCAGATTATGTTCATCCCTATCAGTTAAGGTTCCTAAATTCCCCAAAACCTGAGCTATTTCTATCTCATAGCTCTTCAAAAAGTGTCGTGTCAGGTGCTCTGCTACAGGTTGGGTGTCTCCCTGATTATCCTTTTGTGTTGTATGCTCTACATCCTCAATTGCTTGAACATTTTCCTGTAAAGGTTCTATGAAATTCTGAAGTTCTTCAGGGTGCTCTATTGCATCCTGAATTGCTTCAGTTGTTTCTTGAGTTTGTTTGATTCTCCTCCTTGTCCTAGGGGGGAATCTAAGAGAAACCATTGTTCTCTTCTTTCTTTTTTTTACTGCGTGTGTTTGTGAGGTCCGGACCTCAGTGATTTGAGCAGGTTCTTCTTCAACTTCTATTTGAGGTGGTGGAATTTCTCTTTGGGTGGTGGTCGCCTGCTCCAGTTGTGGAGGTCTATTGGCCTCAATCAAATTCTCTGAAGTCAACTAAGTTTGACTCAATGATTTATCCACTATTATTTTTACTAATCTATGGTGGCTAATGATAGTAACATGATCCTTGGACCTTTTTGTTCTTAAGGCAACTTCATGTAGTATGGTATGTAGGAAGAAAGGTAGATTAAGTACTAACCATTTCTTCAAGGCTGCCAACAATTTGATATGGCGAGGTCGAATTACATCGTATCATCCATTACAAGTGATGTACCGCTGAACTATCCTCGCCAATTTCTTCCACGGTTCACTGAGGGTGCTGGGATTAAGTCCCTTTCCTTTTTTATCCAATTCTTCCCTAGGTTATGTGAAATATTCCACAGCTTCCCTTAGCTTCATGTATTTCCCTGTCCATTGAATGCTTGTGTTAGGGAGGCCTGTGACTTCTGCTATGATTTTCGGGGTAACTGAGATTTGTATGCCTTGCACCATAGAGATTTCTCCTTGCAGGTTTTGAAAGAATTTGAGCGTGACGTTTGTGACATAACCTTGCAAGCGGTTGAAGTACTCAGTCCACCCTAGGCAATTTAGGATTTCTCTTGCTTGTTCTGTAACCTGGAGTAATGTTGGCTCTTTGCGCACACTTCTGCCACCCATATTTTTGTGAGAAAGAAAGAACGACTATCGTTTTTGTTTACAAATTTGGTTAGACCAACTTTGGAGAAGAAGATGCCAGAAATGGAAAATATCAGTAACAACGAATGTATAAAGACGTGGGTTTTGTATTTATTGTAATAATTACAACTAGTCGGGAAGTGTGCCGAGCATCCCCCTCACTAATGTAGAGATCATCCTCGACCGTTAGTGTAGGCGAAAGCAATGAGTGCAGTTATTTTCGGGTGAGAGGTAATGATTGCATTGTCGCTGCCAGTAGGGGCTAACCATATATAATTTTCAAAAAGACACATGCCACCCAAAAATCATTTAAATGATAGTCGTTTGATGTGTGGAATTTGTAAAGTTAATACACCTATGTGCAAAAAATGATTTATGGAGAAATCAATCAAAAATAAATTAAATTTGTTCATTTTTTTAATAGTCCACATAACATAATATTGTTACTTTTCCGGGTGATTGAGTATAACTAATATGATAGCCTCATTATTTGAGTAAAGGAGATCTAGAGACACACAGAAACTTGGTATTTTGAGATAATTTTCCATACCATAGACAGAGTCGTTGCTGCTAGTAGGCGTCGATAGCCTTGGCAGGGTTGCCTTTTAACCCTTAGATGAGCCTTTATCCTTGATACACATACGAATCATCTTTTTCCAAAAATACCATTATCCTGGTTTGGTAGCCAAATGATGATAATGCCACTCACTAGATTGTAACTTAAGTGAACAAGCCAACTCGTGATGAGACCTCTTGTCCTTTGACAAAAGAAAATGTCAAAGACCATTGCCCTGGTGTGGTAGCCATAGTGGGAATGTCGCTTATGTTAGTATCCTATGATCGTGGTAGGTTGGCTCGTGATGAGACCCCCCGTTCTTTATGAAAAAGGTTTTTTGTTGTGTATCTTTATTTATTTGTATCTTTTCTAATAATTATTTGAATTGTCTTTTCCCAAGAAGACCATTATCCTGGTTTGGTAGCCAGATGATGATAATGCCACTCACTAGATTATAACTTAAGTGAACAAGCCAACTCATGATGAGACCTCTTGTCCTTTGACAAAAGAAAATGTAAAAGGCCATTACCCTAGTGTGGTAGCCATAGTGGGAATGTCACTTAGGTTAGTATCCTATGATCGTGGTAGGTTGGCTTGTGATGAGACCCCCCATTCTTTATGGGAAAAATTTATTATATATATATATGTATTTTATTTTATTTTATTTTTTATTTTTGATAAAGGAGGCTCAACTACTCCTTAAGAGTAAGGGATGGTATAAGGAAGTGTAAAGATGCCAAGTAAAAGTGTGCTGAAGACCCCTTATAATATAGAGGCATAATATCATTCAGGTATATTTGTATATAAGGGAAAGAAACAACTTATGGTGGCGATTGATTATGAACAAGGTTTAAAATATTTTGGAGAGATTATTCCATGAATTTCTTTTTGATAAGGTGTGAGGGACCATCCACAAAATAGTGACAGATTGTTGTAATGACGATTAGAAACAGTGCTGGTGAAAATTATTTGATGAAATCCGCACTTACAGAGGAATGGCTAGCGTTTGAATGGTAAAGAACAACAATCACGCAAAAAGGAATGACAATCGCGCGAAAAGGAACAACAGTTGTTCTATTCAAAAGGAACAACAGGTGTGTGAAAAGGGAACAACAGTTGTTCCGTTCAAAAAGGAACAATAGGTGTGCGAGAAAGGAACAACAGTTGTTCCATTCAAAAAGGAACAACAAGCATGCGAGTAAGGAACAACAGTTGCGCGAAAAACAATAGTAGTTGTTTTGTTCAAAAGGAAACAACAGGCGCGCAAGAAAGGAACAACATCATCATGAACATGTAAAAGATAGAGTCCATGTGATAAAACAAAATAGGAGTATGGAACATAAGAAGGTGCTAATTGTAGTTATTTGTCCTGATTCTTGTTTCCTAGATGACTTTTTATAAAAAAAAGAAAAACTAACCACTCAGTTGGAAAACTATATACAGTATGTACAATATAAACAAAATACCTCCTTTATGGAGTTGGGGTGGTTGGGTTACTTTCCCAGCACCGTAGGGTCTTTACTTACTTTTTTATAGAAAAAATCTTTTGAAGGTGGATGGTGGTAAAGTCGCAGCCAGTGTCCATTGACCAGAAAGGGTGATCTAGACCCATCGATTGTTCTCAAAGTAACCGTGCCATTATCATGGAATTCATTAATTTCATACGACCCTAGCCATCGTGTCTGTAATTTCCCATGAAAGTCTTGAAATATGGAATCATAGAGGAGATCCCAATCGCCTTTCTTGAATGATTTCTTCTTGATATGCTTGCCATGCCAGGTTGCTCTCTGTCGCTGGATAACAGATGTGCGCTCCACAACAAACAAGCATGGTTCATCCATTTCGTTGAGTTGCTGAAGGTGTTGTTTATGTGCTTCTGTAAGATTTAGTCCAATTTCTTGGGCCATTCTTAGGGTCTTTATCTTGAATTATATTGGGAAGATGGGATCTTTACCATAGACTAGATGGTAAGGAGAGTATCCAATGGTGTTATGCTAGGTTGTACGATAATCCCATAAGGCATTTGGGAGATTAGTAGCCCAATTCTATTGATTTGTTGAGACAGACTTCGTCATAATTGCCTCTAGGACTCTATTGGTGCTTTCTACTTGCCCGTTTTCTTGTGGGTGGTATGGAGAAGTAACTCTATGCTTAATGTGATAGCTTTCCAGGGTGGCAGTGATTCTATGGCCTATAAATTGTGACCCTCCATTAGTAATTATTTCTCTGGGTAGTCCATACCGTACAAATAATTTGATGACTACTTCTTTTGTTGCATTTGGTAAAGCGTCTGCCTCTATTCATTTGGTCATGTAGTATGTTGCAATGAGAATATAGGCCTTTTGATTTGACTTTGGATTAAAGGGGCTGATGAAGTCCAGTGCCCATCTTTCAAATGGTTCTACAACTAGTTGTGTTTTCAAGGGAATTTCATCAGCCTGACCTGGTTTCCCCATCCGCTGACAGCTGTCGCAAGTATGGACATATTTCTTGGCATATCTAAATATTGAGGGCCAATAATATCCCATCTGTAAGATTTTGTGTCGAGTCCTACGGTCTGCAAAATGCCCCCCACAAGGCTCGTCATGTCCTACTTTTAGTATGTCATATATTTCATCCTCTCGTACGCATCGTCGGATCTGGAGATCAGCTCCTGTGTGGAAAAGATATCCACTGATCCAAGTGAATCATGCGCTATGTTGGATGATCAATCATCTTTCCTTTGATGATAAATGTGTCGGAAATATTCCCTCTGCTAGACAGTTTGCTACATCAGCGTACCAAGGTGGTTTTGTGTCGAAAACAAACAGATGCTCATCCGGGAATTGATCCTCAGTTGTTAATGAGTCATCTGTTTTTGGGATGCGGGACAGGAAGTCTGCGACAAGATTTTCTCTCCCAGGTCGATCTTTGATGGTGATAATTCCTGCAATAATAACAACCATCAAGTGACCCATCCATTAGTAATTAGTTTATTAGCTAGATATCTAATGGAAGAATGATCAATATATAGGATAACTGGATAGCCTATTATATAATGACAACATTTATTGATGGCATGTATAACAACTAAGAACTCTTTCTCTGTTACTATATAATTAAGTTTGGTTGCAGTTAGATTCTTTCTAATGAAATAAATGGCGTAGGGTTTCTTTTCTTCTTCCTGTCCTAGAACAACGCCTATGGAAATGTCTGAGGTGTCGGTGGAAATTTGAAATGGTATTTTTCGATTAGGTCCCCTCAACACTGGCACTGTTGAGATCAGTTTATTGAGTCCTGCAAAAGCCACATCACATTTGTCAGGCCATTGAAATTCTACATTGCTTTTCAAAGCATGTAAAGGTGCAACGGTTTTTGAAAAAATTGGCATAAATCTGCGATAGTATCCTGAAGCACCAAGGAAACTACGTACCTCAGTTTGTGTGTGTCGAGTAGGTAGATTAAGAATTACCTCAATTTTTGCTGGGTCTACTCTAATTCCATCTGCAGAAATGTAATGCCCTAATTGTTGGCATGTTTTACAGGCAGCGTATTCTTGTCATTGATGGCAAGTACAACAGCGATGATGGCTTGATTACAGCAATGATGATCAGTAGTGTAGTGATAATCGGGGAAGAGCAGCAACCATGATCGTTGGATCAACAATTCAGAATTCCCGATGGCTGTCAGATCTCTATGTAGACAAGAAAAGCGTGTTGAATAGGAGGATAGATCTCAGGCATTAAATCCAAGTGTGGGATCCAACCATCATCGGATCAAGGAGAACCTGCACGTTCTTTAAAGTACAAGGAGTAGCGGGCTCACAAAATCCCGAAAGAAGGAGGACCGTCCATCATCAGGTAGGACACGTGGGGAAAGATCGTCAGTTCCCTGACTGGAGAGTCAAAGGAATGGGGTTCCCTAACCTCTCGAAATCGTGATATGCAAAAACATGACTTAATATGAGCTGTTAGAGAAAGGTTTGATCTGGACCGTTGATCCCAGTCCACTTCAGAGTTTCGCTAATCGAGATTTGGAGATGTCAAAGAATAATAACCACAAGAATCTTGAAATTGCGATATGCGGAATCGCGACTTAATCTGAGCCGTCAGATCAAGGTTTGATCTAGACCGTTGATCCCAGTCCACTTCGGAGTTTCGTTGATCAAGAGTTGGAGATGTCAAAGAATAACAACCACAAGAATCCTGAAATCGCGATATGTAGAATCGCGACTTAATATGAGCCGTCAGATCAAGGTTTGATCTAGATCGTTGATCCTAGTCCACTTCGGAGTTTCACTAATTGAGAGTTGAAGATGTCAAAGAATAACAACCACAGGAATCCTGAAATTGCGATATGTGAAATCGTGACTTAATCTAAGCCGTCAGATCAATGTGTGATATGGACCGTTGATCCGACTCCATTTCAGAGTTTCACGGATTGGGACTTTGAAGTGACAAGAACACCGAACATCAAGAATGTCAAAATCGCGATATGAGAAATTGTGACTTAATCTGAGCTGTCAGAGCAAGGTGTGATCTGGACCATTGATCTGACTCCATTTCGGAGTTTCGCGGATCGGGACTTTGAAGTGAAAAGAACACTGAACATCAAGAATGTCAAAATTGTGAAATGTAAAATCCTGAAATGATCTGAGCCGTCAGATCAAGTGTTGATCAGGACCATTGATCCCATGCCATTTCGGGGTTTTGGGGATCGCGACTTGGAGAGTCGAGATGTCTCATCTCTAGTTTCATGAAATTCGAAATCACGAAAGCGCCTTATGCATAAGGCTATGGTTATAGCCCTTGGTCACATCGGCGAGAGATGGAGGAAAGAGCTAGAACAACCAAGCTCCTTTTCGGGGATCACGACTGGGAATGTCGAGACACATGGTCACACAAATTCCGAATTGCTGAATGCTGAAATATCGAAATGAATGCAAGATCCCTTGGAATCAATCCAATGGTGCAGGTGAATTTGAAAAAGATCGGAGGGCTACTGTAACACAACACAGTGTAACTACCAAAAACCACTGATGGTTTCTATGAGAGGACTCAAAGACACTTCGGGATGATTGACAGAGGATGTGAAGAGTCTCAGGGAATCTTCAAGAGGGATGAAGATGTTCGTGGAGGCGATTGACAGCTAGATGAGCATTGAAGCCTGTAACTGGAGCAGAGAAGGTGAGCTCAACTGTCACAGAGAACATGAAGAGTCTCAAATGACCAGAGAAGCTGAAGAGTCATGATGATGATCAGACAGAGCACTCAAGTTGTGGAGGAATTTGGTGTGGAGTGAGTATGAAGATGCATTGTGAATATTGCATGCAGAAAGACAACATAGACTATAAGAATGTGGAACAAAGAAGAGATTAGTGTTGTCATTGTGAGGAAGGATTCAAGTGTGAGCAAGGAGGCAGAGCGTAGGTGCATAAATGCATAGTAGAGGAAGGTTTCATTGAAGGGAGACGGTGCAGAGAGTATAAAAGGCAGAAGAACAGAAAGTGCAAGGTGCGTGCAGAAGACACTAATGCAGACAGAACAGAGTAGTGTAACAGAATAGCGACAAGGCTGGTAAGCCATTGAATAAATTTATATCACTGTAATAAGTTTTAGTAACAAGGAATTTATATACTAGGGTGGTTGGGAGGTGCTAGGGAGGATTGGTGTCCTCAAAGGTTCAAGTGGGTGCTTGAACACAGGGAGTTGGT
>JZKD02S1673573.1:800829-813249 GCA_000966675.3 Picea glauca | reverse complement strand
CTCATATGTATGATAATGTAAAGGATGTAGATAATACTTATCATATAAAGAAAAGGAGGTTTTTACCCTGCATGGGTTTCCTCGGGAATTATCTGTCTTTGTCTTTCTCATATATGTGACTGATGCTGAATGTTTGTTTATTTCTATGCATTATTGTGATCATCTTTGAGTGCCTTGTAAAGATTTTAAAAGAAGCATAATTGTTTAAGCATAGTAAAAACTGATTCACCCCCCCTCTCAGTTGACTAACATTAATACCACACCTTCTGTCATCATCATGTGACATTTTTCATGGCTTAAACATAACCTGGTAGTGATGCACCATTCCAATACCTTCTCTAGATTATTTAAGGCTTGATCAAAGTTGTCGCCATATGGGGTGAAATCATCCATGCAGACTTCAAGCCCTTCGCTAATCAGATCACTGAATATCCTCAGAATGGCCCTTTGGAATGTAGCTGGAGCATTACAAATTCCGAAGGGAAATACTTTGTAGGCAAAGGTACCCCAGGGACATGTGAATGTCATTTTATCCTGAACTTCTGGGGTAATCTGGATCTGATTGTAGCCGCTGAAACTGTCTAGGAAAGAGAAGAATTTCTTCCTTGCCAAGGTATCCAGGACCTGATCGATGAAAGGTAATGGAAAATGATCTTTTTGAGTAGCTTTGTTTAGTTCCCTGTAATCAACACAGATTCACCACTTCTTGTTTTTCTTTGGGACGATGACTAATGGGGAAACCCATCAACTATCTGAGATAGGGTATATAAAATCTGCGTCCAACAGCTTTTGTAGCTCTTCTTTAACAATATCTCTGAGGTGGGGATTCAGTCTTCTTTGTGGTTGTCGGATAGGTTGGACGTATTTCTCAATATAAATGTGGTGTGTGTAGAGTTGTGGATCAATACCTTTCATATTAGAGTACTCCTAGGCAAAATATTGCTGGTATTTATAGAGAGTTTGGATTATCTTTTGTTGTTGTTGCTCTTCTAGGTTGGCTTTAATGTTCAGAGACTTCCCTGGTGCGATCTCAATGGATTTTTTGTTGTGAACAGCGGTAGTTGGAATTTTTTGTTCCATTAAATCTTTCAGCGGGTCTCCCTGTGCTTCACAGTCTAGAACATCTTGGAGCATCTGGCATGTTGGGTTACTTATAGCGGTTGGGTTGTTAATAAACCCACTGATTACATCATCCCCTAGCTGATTCTTGTGCTTAAGGGATTCTTCCATCATGAGTGGGGAACATAGATCCTTCTCAAGATATCATGGTGGTGGCAATTGTGGGTGTATGATCGTTGGACTAGGTTTGGCTGGAGGATATAAGATGAGATTCCTTGTAACCCCTCCTCTAGAAATTGTCATTGTACCTGATCGACAGCCTATGTACACATCAACTGTCGCAAGCCATGGTCTGCCCAATATCAATGGATGCCCTTCAAGTCCACTTTTTAGGTTGATTATGAGAAAATCTGCGAGATATTCCCAAGAATTAACTGAAATGGCTATATCATGTAGTGTGCCAAGTGGTTTGACCACTGATCGATCATCCAATTGCAACAAAATTGGGGTTGGGTCGAAAGAGTGAAGACCTAGGGCATTGCAGGTTTTCATAGTTAGAATATTGATGGCCTCCCACAAATCAACTGGGGTATTTGGAAAGGAACAACCCTGAATCTGAATTGTTACTATGGGGTTCCCTGGATTTGCATATTTAACTGGTGTTTCTCTACCCAAAATTAGATCAGATAAGGCTCCCATTACATGAACTGTTGATGATGAATTTTTTATTTTTCTGATGAGCTTCCTCCCACATAGCTCCTTGATTGTCTTTGCATAGATTGGTATGTCTTGCAGGGCTTGCAGGAGTGGAATTTTGATGTATAAATTCCTGAGTTCCTCTACAATGTCGAAGTTAGGATATACGGTGGGTTTCACTATCATCAGTCTTTCGGGGAATGGAGGGGAGGGAATTTCATCCTTATCAGAGTCATGTGATTCGACTGTGTTCCTCCCTTGCTTGATTTCTTCTGTTATTACCATAGTTGAGGGTGTTATTGCTGGTTGTTTTTCATTCCCCTGTTCTTGGGGAATGTCATATTGTTCGAGAGAGATGATGCGCCCTGATCTTGACCAAAGTTCATTGCACCGTACTAAATTGATTTCCCCTTCTCCACTTTCCATAATTTGGACGAGCTAATTTGATCTGTTATTGGGATTCGAGTGGTGTTGGGCAGGTAATTGAGGGTGCAATTGTGATTAGGGAAATGGGAGTGGAGTTTGTAATGGAGGTTGGTTTTGAGAGGTCATCCCCATGGGGTGCTGCCAGTTCTGGTTCCAATTTGGGTTTTGGGCAGTCGAGTTAGGCCATTGTGGAGGGTAGGTATTATTCAAATTTTGCCAAGGTGAGGTGGGGTATTGTGAATTTGGCCAATTGGAACTCGTAGTTGGTTGATTTTTCCAGTTGGGGTTTGTGGCAGACTGGTTTGGCCAGGTAGGAATTGCAGGTGGGTACTGTTGGGGCTGCCAGTTCTGATTAGTAAATGGCTGACCCTGCCATGTGCTGCCAAAATTCTGTTGTTGATTATACTGTCCAGGATTCTGCTATTGATTGTACTATCTAGGAAAGAAAGAGGAAGGATCCTAAAATGTATTTTTAGGCCGTGACTACCACTGATGGCACTGAGCCATCAGATATAATGGTTTTGTTTCCCCTTCTTCTTCTTTGAATACAACTTTCAATCCAGGGAGTGATGGGAATTCCTCTGTGTTGTGATCCTTGGCACAAATAGCGCAAACCCAAACTATATCCAAGGGGCATTCCCTTGGACCATGTTTCTTTCTGCACTTATGGAAAAATATAGCCAGGGTCTGCTCTGCCTCTATGTTTTTTTGTTTGGCATGCAATACATCCAATTGTGTAGTCAGAGTGCTCAAAATATTTGTTTTAAAGTTTTCTAGGAGATTACTGACTTCAGCTCACATAACACCCCCGCTAAGGATATTGTTATTTCTTGTGAGGAACATCCGCATTCCTGACCTTGTTCGTGTACTTCCTCATGAGCACCTGATACACAATAGAACAATATCTTCGTAAGTTTCCTGATAAATGTCACCTTTCCCCATTAAATTCAATGTTTCTACCCATTCATCTCTCATACCTTTGATCAAAGTTTCTTTGAGTACTTCGCCTGGTAATGTACCATAGGGTGATCTTTGCAAATTGTACTGAAATCTGTCGACATATTCTTCTAATGATTCATTTTCTTTCGTAATCATTTGAAAGATTTCATCTTTTAGGTCTCTGGTTCTACAATAATCCTGATATTTTAACAAGAAGGTTTGTTTCATCTAGTCCCATGAATTGATGGTTCCACCTCCCAATCCCATGAACCAGCATAGGGCTACTCCCTTCAAGGTAGAGGGGAATAGTTTTAATTTTTGGGGTTTAGAGGTGTAATCATACCCTCTACATAGGACATCAAATTCAAATAGGAATGAATCCGGGTCTTCTGAAATCAGTCCATGGAAGGTTGGCAGGTTTTGTAAGGGGATTTCTTTCATGGGGGCATTGGCAATTGGATCAACTATTGGATACTCCACCGTGGAGGTCTGGGGTTGTTGTTGATTTGGTTGTGCCATTTGATCGAAAATGTGCCAAAATTTTTCAGGAGGTTCTTGATCTAGGTATTCTATTTGAAATTGTTGATTATTTGGTCTTCCAAGGAATTTGACTACACTCCCTTTATCTAGGATTTTGGATATGCCTTCTTCTTTCGCAGGAGACTCAGGATCAGGTTGTGGTGGTGGTAGGTATGCCTTGGCAACCCTGCTAGTTTCTCCTATTCCCTCCTCCAGATTATTAGAGCTTCCCTCTTCTAAGGGGTTGAGTGGTGGGAGATCTCTATTCTGAAATCTCTGATCGATCCCTTCAGTTTTTCTATGAATCCCAGTGTGGGTCGTAGTTGGTGAAACTACTT
Source organism: Picea glauca (assembly GCA_000966675.3). Classification (NCBI taxonomy): domain Eukaryota; kingdom Viridiplantae; phylum Streptophyta; class Pinopsida; order Pinales; family Pinaceae; genus Picea; species Picea glauca. Next base: position 809,272 of record JZKD02S1673573.1, on the reverse strand, counting down.
CCTGAGGGATTTGGGTGGGTCCTTTCCTAGGTCCAACCAAAGCTTGAGATTCACCCTTTTTGATGATTTCGTCTATGAAAGTGCTTCTTCTAGGGATCATCGAACCCTGGGTTTTGGTAATTTTTGGTGGGGGTTTTGGTTTTTCAAGATCCTTTTTTCTAGTCATACACACTTCACACAAAAAGAAATTTCAAAAAAAGAAAGCACCTACAAAGCCTCTTTAAGTGTCAACTGGAGGTAAGCGTTGGCATAAGCATTTTACTTATTACCTACATAGGTTCTTACCTTCCGTCTTCAATACCTGGTCATCCAGAGACACAACCTATGCTACCTTTGACATTCTCCTTGGCAACGACGCCAAAATGTTGGTGTCTAAAGATGTCCTAAAAACAACCTTAGTTTAACATTAATTTATCAACGGAGAGATTCATCTTTTATCTCAAGAATATCACAAAGTCTATGCAGGTAGCCTAAAATCGTGTAGCTAAACCAAATCTGAGTTCATCAACAATCAAGTTCCTCAACCATTCACCAAATATTATAAGAACTAATTGGAATTGAAATCTGATTACTAAGATGCTGTAAAATGGAAATGAACTAATTAATCTATTGAATTCACTTAACTAGAAAGCAGTAATTGAATCTAAGTAAGGACTTGCAGAATTAACTATCAATTGTGAATTTTGATTACTGGAAAAGAAATAACAAATTACTCTATCTATGGAAAGAAACAACAATTATAATCTAATCGGAAGGGACAACTAATGTAACTTTTTCCGAAAGGAACAACTATTGTAACTTTAACCGAAAGGAACAACTATTGTAACTTTAACCGAAAGGAGCAACAATCGTAAATCTAAGGAAAAGGAACAACGTGGATGAAAATGTGAGGAACTGTCAAGAAATAAATTCAGAAATGGAAATCCTAACAGCAATCATTAATAACTAATGGAAATGTCTATCTTCTATATGCAAACAATCATAAAATCATTAACACACTTATGCATTTATCCTTGGCTATTGTAAAAGAGATCTAAATCACAAAAAGAAATCAAACTTCGAACTGATACAATTACAGAATGAGACAGTAGCTCCTTCAGACTGGGCCCTCAGTCTTTAGAAGTACTTCTATGAGAAACTCATAGCACAGAAATGATAAAAACACTCAAAACCTTCATTGATTCCATGGCTGGTAAAACATTTACAAAAACTGCTTGCACAGAGAAATTCTAAGTCTAAATACTTGAATGCATTTTTTTCCTTGTTTTTTCTGGATTTATTACCCTCTTATATATTACAATAGTTTGGGTAAATCAAGTTATCCCGAGGATCGAAAGATCCTCAAGATTTCTTTACTATTATAAAGTTACAATATAGACAATGCATTATTTTCAAAACTGCTTTGCACCTAAAAAGTCTTCAACCTCCAATAGCTTGCGCATAACCAAATCTCTTTGGTTATCTTTGACAGTTATTTATCCAATTATGCAACAAAATCAAACCATTCCAATTGTAAATTAAAATCTATTTAACAAAACTTTAATAACAATCCTAAGAGACATATTAATCATGTTCTTTCCTATTTATCCCTAACTATATAAAGAATAAATCAAAATCATATCATGAACTGTGGAAAAAAGGAAGATATTTATACCTTTTTCATAACCCAACAACCATGGAGAAGAGGAGGAGGAGCCGAATATGCAATTTGCAGCCTGCTCAGAGCCTGAAAGTGAGCAACCATTGTCTGAAATCAGTCAGCCTGCATTAGCCTCTCATTGACTTAAGCTTGCCATAGATATTCAACTATGTGTGAGCAGCCGTAGAGCAGACCATGCTGCATGTTACAATTTTTCCAGGATCTACCACCCATTCTATGAGCCTATCAATGAGCACATGGAGTGGCATTTCCTTCACATCTTGGAGCCACCCAAATTGATCTCAATTTCGGCCCTTGGAGAAAAGTTGAAGGATGTAACTATTTTGTTGTCGCGGTTGCATCATATCTTACCAATCATTGACAGAGTGAAGGAGTTTCCCTTCAGGAAGTTAATTAAATGGCTATGGTGGAAGTTTATTTTCACCTAGCCCCATGTAAAGGATTTTACTAGTTTAGGACTATACATAAATAAGATCTTTTGAGCATGTATGTTTATTTTGTTTTTCTTTTACTTTTACTTTTTGGCCTGTATTTTCAGCAGGGTGTTTTGAGCTTGACTCCATATCCCAACAGAAGGCATTGAAGCTGCAAAATAAGTTCTTATAGCATCACAGGGATGCCTCTATCCCCCATGGAGCCTAATGTTAGTGCCAATTCTTGCAAGTGGGTTGTTTCTCCCCAATTTCAGGCCCTTGGTGTAAAATGCGAAGAAATGGGGTTTAAAAACCCATCAAATTCATTTTGCCCAAGGTCACAGCCATGAACGCAATGTGCAGCACACATAAAATCCATTTCTTATTAAAAATGCAAGCAGGTGGGCAGCTCCAGTATTCAATAGCGAGGATCAATCGATGGAGCAAATCGACGGTCGGTGGGTAATTGCGGTCAATGGATTTGCGCTAGTTTTAGCACAAGAGATAGCGCTTATATCACCGAAATGATCAGGGCCGTCCGATCTAGTGGGGACCGGTGGCAGCTAGTCGACATTTCGGGGATTTTGGAACTCTCAGTGGGAGAATCCCCAAAAGGATCGGGACTGTTAATATTAAATCAAATCTAGCCATTGATCGAGGATTAGTCATTTCAAAATTTTGGCTACCAGGACTTTGAAAGACAGCAGGTCGCTCCTCCTTTGTAGTTGGAATCACTGAAATCCCGAAACACAAAATGTCGAAAGAATCCAGGAGTTGGGCCCATGTTCTTAGTGTTGATCCAATTCATCCATCCCAGGGACGCATGGCACACGATTGGGCTCTATCACGATTTCGACTATCGGGACTTTGATATAACAAAGGATTGCTCCTCCACTGTGTCAGGAATCGCCGAAAGGGACCAGCCCAGAAGCGGTCCCACAGTTAGATATTCATCCAGGCCAGCCATACCAAGGACACATGGCGCCTGATTGTCTCTGGTCGACACTTCAGCTACTGGGGTTTTGAAACACAAGGGACAACTCTTTCCCATGCATCTGGAATTGCCGAATCCTGAAAATACAAAAAGCGCCTTTTGAGACAATGCCCATCTCAGCATTTCGACTACCAAGACTTCGAGAGAGCAGAGGGTTTCTCCTTCATTCATTAGCAATCGCTGAAATGTGAAATGGGGAAGTCCTCTGGCTTGGGCCCATGTTTTAGCATTTCGACTCTCTAGGTTTTGAAATAGAAGGGTTGAGAGAAAAGGAACGAGAACTCTCGGTGGGAGAATCCTCAAAATACATGAAGGGATCATGACCATCCATATTAAATCAAATCCGGCCATTGATTGCGTATTATCCGTTTCGGCATTTTGGCTATCGGGAGTCTAAAAGACAGTGGGTCACTCCTCCCTTGCAGTTGGAATCACCGAAATCCCAAAACGCGAAGTGCTGAAAGCACTTTTGAAGATCCCTGCTAGAGGTAAATGAAGGTGGGAGGAGGTGGTTGAAACCTTGCCTCACTCCTTAAATGTAAGGCATGGAGGTTCTGGTAGGCATTCTACCCAAGATTGTCCTATGTGTAGGTTTTCCTAAAGAAGCCGTGCCGATCTGATGTCCTCGTCTAACCAGAAGAGCCTGAACATGCTAAATTGGACTTTAATGTCTCAGCTACCCTCCTGCTGCCAAGGTAGTGAATTGATCTGAGTATATGTACTTAGTTTTGGTATTTTTGCAAGGATCGATGGTAGAGCAAAGCTCCCGACTGTAAAGTTTTAACAAAGCCTCTGGTTCTTTGGTTATAGAATGATATTTTGGGATTTCTTGTTTAATGGTGGCCAACCTCCTCCTTTCCTTTTTCCTCTAAATCTGAAAGCCCGGGTATGGATGATCCAGTCGGGTGTTGCTGTGACTATATAATGCATGTTTGAGTGTATTAGTTCTGCAACGTTTGAGGTTTACTTTGAAGTTTGTGTGGTCTGAGAGGATCTCATATCTGATACTTTTCCCCTTTCTTTTCTTTCACTTACTCACCACTATGAAAAATTTACTAGCTTAAGTTAGATCAAGACCTTGCATGTCCTTGCTGTTCCAACCTAGTTTTTTGAGTGAGTGATATTGTTCGGAGTTTACTTCCATTCAATCACCCCCTTTTAACAAATCGTGACAGAAACTGATGGGTGTTAGGCTCTACTCCTGCTACAATCCAGGAATGACTTCCAACACCAACATGGTTCTCATAAGTCTGGGCTCTTCTAGTGCTCAGCTACTTTCATTCCAAGGAAAAGGTTTTTAATCGGCCAACTACGCTATGGGTAATTGCCTCCCTTAGATCCCTTACTTATTGAGGAGTCTCGGGCATGGTATGAAGTTCCAGATCTGCGATGCGCTACTGAAGTTTCTGGATTACTTCTTCAATTTGTACCACCTGTTGTGGGACACGTTCTTTAATATTCACTTCTATGACTGTCACAGAGTGAAGTGCTTTATGAACCCTTTCCTGTACTTCAAGTTGCTCTGCTAGCAATTAGTTCTTTCTCTGCTGTAACTATGCTTTTTCCTCATCCCACTTCACCTGCAGGGAAAGGTTTTCCCGTTCTGTCGTACTCTGTTGTTCTACAAGTGCACTTTGTACTTGTATCAAAGATTGGGTGGCTTGCGCTATGTCTTTTTGAGCTCGTCAAAGGTGAGCTTCGACTTTCTCGACAATCTAGTGTAATTGGGTGGGCTCATCACCTGTTCCTATTGTTCTAGTTGTCAAGGGCATAGTAGAAACTGCTCAGATGGATTGGAGTGTCTGCTACACTTCTTGAAGTTCTCTCTTGATTTGGCTGAATACCTCCTCCTGCTTCGCTTCTTTCTTTTCTGTGATCGCTAGTGAAGCATCATTCAACACAGCGATTAAGAAGTCGAAGTCATTTGGTGTGAGGGTAGTTTTAAATGTATTTTGGGTGGCCTTAGTTTTCTTTCAGGATGAGGGCTTTGGTGGGGTAATCTTCCTTTTCTTAGTGGGATTATCCACCTCTCTAGGCGGAGTAACCTCGCCTTTGTTTTTCTCAACCTCTATGCCACCTAGTTCTTCACCATCACCTCCCTGCGTAGGTGAGATCGAAGTAGTCTTCATGGATGTGATATGGACATATTGAACTTCATCATCCTTCTTATTCTTGCTTGGTCTAGGTGTATCCAGCATAGCTTCAAGTCTTTCCACGTCTGACATTTCTGTGGGGTCCGCTGCAACAAGGAGGTCCGCTAACCATTCCTTGGTAATCTGCTCCAAGTCTTCTTCTGTCAACTTGTAGTATGACTGGAGATGCTATTTGTGCTCATCAACGCGCATTGTAATATAGGTGAAGTGGTGGTCTGCGTTGAATTTTATCAAAGGTCTAAACCTTTGAAGTGTGTTTGGGGTGAGGCACGATGTAGACTGGATTGCATTCTTCAATTGGTTGTAATAAGCATGGAAGATGGCATTGGACTGCCACTGCATGTTCATGTCACTGGAGTACCACATCGTATAGAGCTTCGCGAACAGTGGTTCGAAGGGTTCGATCTCCGAAAAAGTGGCACCTTTTGGTAGCTCCCAGGCGATGAAAGCGATTAGTATGAGCAACCAACTAAAGTGGAACTCATACCCTTGGTCTTGTTCTTCTCTGCAATCAAGCTCTATTTGTTTTACAAGGTACTGTGCCCAATTCATCTGTAGTCCCTCAGTGCAATTCCCTGCAAGGTTGACTACGAATCTAGTCACTTGTGTTGGTCTGTTCTTGTGAACTAGCTTGCTCGCGATCAGCTGACACAAAAGATGTACTATGACACTCTGAAGAGAGGCTACCTTGTAGCCTCGCGTTCCTTTCTTGACATCGCCATAAGTTTCTTTTATCCTCTGCACTAGTGCTCGGTTTGAGTTCTTTCTAGGGTAAAAATATTCTGGGTCAAGGCCTTGCATACAAAGGCCTGTGATCCGATTGATCAAGGTCAGATCCACAGTGATGCAACAGTCCAACTATAAGTATCCTCCATGGTAGCAGGACAACAACAACTTGATGCATGCGTTGACTTCCTGGTGTCTGCCAAAGTGTGGGATCTTCATTACATTAATCAGTGTGGACTGCGCGAGGTTCTGGGTCCATGATGGTGGGACAATGTTAGAATTCTTGCCTTTGGTCTTGGTTAAGTACGGGGCTAACATGTTGTAAACCTTACGATATCCAAGGTCAAAATCACTAAATTTAAGTGTTGCAAGCTTATCCTGGTCAGCACGAACTGCGTGCACCCCTTTAGGAAGGTACGCGGTGATCAAAGTGTACTCAAAGTTGCGAGGTAAATTATCATGGTTGATGGCACTGCTTAGAGGTGTTATGTAAGTAGGTATAATGCATGGGATAAGCTTTCCATTTGCGATGTCATCCCTGTGCTTGGTCCATTTCTCATCGGTTGACTGGGATGGACCAGTGTGAGCAGTGGAAGGGGAGGCCTGGGGTCCTCTCATTGACGATGCTTGGAATCCTGTAGATAATCCCCTCTTTGAAATGACTCTCTCAGTCATTAAGTCAATCAAAACTTCTTCAACTACTTTTTTAGTAGCGCTAAGCTCGTCCGACAAACAAGCTTGGGTTAACTAGCTCGGGTGTGAAATTAATGAAGATACTACAGTGAATGGTATGGGAACAAGGAAATGATCACAGGGTGAAGTAATCTAAGGTTTTGGTCTCAAATTCTCACTTATAAAAAATTATTCTCGGTGCGTGGTGCGACGGACTAAGTAGGGAAACTTAGCAACGGTCTGCTTGCAACGAGTATGAGGCTTCATTAACTTATGTTATGTCCATTATGGCACGGTCTAATGGTCTAGTGGCGAGCCATAATTTCTTTATGACCCACTCGGAGTGGCATTCGAATGGTTATATTGGCTTTCAATGGCTATATTACTTCGCCTTGACGAAGTGGCATATGTTGTTGTTTTGATATCCTGACGAAGCTCAATTCTTATGGTTTTTCCTTCATGCAAAGTTTCCTCTAGAACCTTCTGTAACTTTTCGATCTTGGATCTCTTCTTACTTATCTTCTTAGCCTTCTTCCTAGTGAGCTTCATCTTGGTCATCCTTTTTCCATTCTGAGTCTTATCTTCTCTCGACATAAGCACTTCGCGCTGCTGAGGTTCTTTCTTCAGATTCTAGGGAAATACTCCTTCCTCATATGGATTAGGTATTTTGGTCTTCTTTGGTTCCTTTAATGCTCTTATAGCTTCAACATCCAAGTCCCTGGTGTTCAACAACTGAGATCTGTTCTCTTGTTTCTCCATCAAGTAGGCGATCCTTCTAGTCATAAATTCCATGAGTTCTTGCTTCTTCTGTTCTAGGCCTTCCTTTTCTTCTTTTCTCTGGATCTGGTCTTTTTCAATCCAGATCTTGCATAACAAAGTTGGAAATGGGGAAAGTTACTCAATAAATATAATGACTTTGAACTCTTCCTTTGTCGAAGCTCCATGGGTACTCATAGCTATCTGGTTAATTCTGCCACATAGGGTTACCATTTTTCCTTTAAACAACCCTATTCTTCCTAGTGAATGAACCATATCAGGCCTTCCCAGGGTTTCCCAAGTACTTTTTGTCATAATGTTCATCTGTGTTCCCTCATCTAGAGCATAGTCGATATCGAAGTCTCCTGTTCTTACTTCAATTTTCTCCTTTTCTTTGAAAATCTATGAAAAACTAGCATCTTTATGTTCCTTTAGGGTTTCTTTCATTTTTAGTAACATAATCTTTGGTTCTTGTTGGGGTTCTTCTATAATCTTAGTTTCTTGGTCTCCTTCAGGGTTTGCTTGCTCCATATTTAGATTTTCAAGTCTAGCAATCATTCTAGGGAAATCGAGTACTTCATGGTCCATAGCCTTACAACAGAGGCAACTAGGTTTTCTTCCAGGGCATTCCTTAGCAAGATGTCCTGGTATTCTGCAACTGTAACACATAGTTAATCCTCTCTTTCTCTTCAATGATACCCAACTCTTCTTGTACTACGCGCAAGGATCATAATGGCTAGCCTGCAAAAATTTCTTTCTAGGATCTTGCATCCATTTGTCAGTCCAAACATTCTTTCTATGCATCAGTATAACATATCTATCATTATACTTATTATATCTATTCATATCAAACTTTATTTCATCTAATAATGCCCTAGTTTTTAAGCTAGGACAAAATCTATAAAACATACCTAGATCCATGCTCTAGAATTTTTTTTTTCTCTTATCTTACTTCTATAATGTTGGTTGTGGAGCCTGATTATCTTCCTGATGCAGAGGTCCTTTGCTTTTAGCCGTGTCTATACCCCATGAAGTATTTACACCCCAGAAGTATGTACACTCTTCCACG
>JZKD02S1673573.1:784955-796504 GCA_000966675.3 Picea glauca | reverse complement strand
GAGAGAGGAGACTGTGAGAGAAAGAAGAGGAAGTTATAGCGGGTTTTGCTGTAGGTTGTATCCCTTCATTTGCTGGACAATAATAAAGGAAGGACCTGGCAATTTCTCTGGTGGATGTAGCCAACACTGGGTGAACCACTTAAATCTGTGTCTCTCTTGTATTGTGTGTCTTCTGTGTTTTGTTTATGCATTTGTTTTATTTTATTGCTCTGCGGTCCTGTTTTTCTAACATATAAAGCACAAAGCTTCCAGATCTAAGAAATTTTTACTATTCTTACCTTTATTAGATCACAAAACTTCTTTCTTTCAGAAATTTCCACTTTTACTTTTCTTAGAGAACAAATCATTCAAATATCACTTCTTTTCTTCGGATATGATCTTCCTTTCTTCAGATATGACCTTATTCCTAGCACAAAGCTTCACAGTTCAAGTAAAAAGTTGCGCACTAGGGCAACAGATCTACGCACAGAGCTTCCTTTTGCACAAAGTTTCTTCTTTATCAGTTCCCAGCAATCACAGTTTTAGGTCCCGACAATGGAACCATTTGTTGGGATAGGGACAGACCCAGGGTTCAACGCTTCAACAATGCACCAAAAAAACCCTAACTATCATCCCTTTCGGCAACACCTGCGAAGTAGATGAAGTCTCACTCGAGGTAGAGGAAGGGGTGGTTGCAGGACTTAGGTGTCTGCAACCTTAGCTGGGACAGAGATCTATGATTCTTACTCTTAGCAAGCACTTTAGCAAAGGTCATTCATCAATATTTAACCCTCATGGCACTCCACAGATGGCATAGAGAACCACAACATTCACTTATATCTAGGTTAAGTTATCACTTAGCAACAACAAAATAGGTCTAGCACTCAACACTTTCATATATGTCAGATCTACACCCACACATCTAAGAAGCACAAAGCAAAGTGGATCTATCTAAGTATATCATAGCAAAGCACATAGCATAATCATATCAACACAACACATGGAAAGAGACCAACACATTAGGTCGAAGCACCGAGCACAACACACAGAGTTACCGTGGTTCACCCCCACCCTGGGGCTATGTCCACAAAGTCTTTTTCTTCTTTATTAGCTTTGGTCAATTGGGTTACAACACAGAGCTCACACTTGTACTTCGCATAGGACATGAGATCTGTGCGCACCTCGCCAGATCCTCCTTCCCCAAGTAGATCTAGCACAAAGCCTTCTTACAATCTGTGCACTCAGCACTTACAACACTTGCACTTAGCTCTGCAAGTCGGTCACACAATATACACAAAGTCTTTTCTAGCACTTAGCTTATCTTCTATTCTATTACATTGTCTAGCTACTTATTTATACTTTACAAAATAGGCCTAAACATGGTTAAACCCATGGGCCGACATCCCATACCCATTACATTATCCCCAAAACCCAAAAAGGACCCAAGAGAGGGGTCTAGCTTCCACATTCTCCGCTTCGCGTTGCGCTCCATCTTTGACAAGCTGTCAAAGTTAAAAAACAATCAAATATGATCAAGTGTTCCTCAAAACTTGGTCAAGGGCCAACACTTTCCTTTCCATGCCATGCCTTTACATGCCTTGCATTGCCTTCACTTTCCATGACATGCATTTCCTTTTCATGCCATGCCTTGTATTTCATTCACTTTTCATGCCATGCCATGCCAAGACTTTCCATGACATTCCATGCCGTGCCTTTCCTTACATTTCCTTCACTTTCCATGCCATGCCTTTCCTTGCCTTTACTTGACATGCCATGCCATGAAATGCCTTTCCTTTCCATGACATGGCATGCCATGCCTTTCCTTTCCATGCCATGCCTTGCATTGTCTTCAATTTCCATGCCATGCATTGCCTTTCCATGCCATGCCTTTCCTTGCCATGCCATGACATGCCTTGCCTTTCCATGCCATGCCTTTCCATGCCATGCCATGTCTTTCCTTGCCATTTCGTGCCATGCATTTCCTTTACTTCACTTTCCATGCCATGCCTTGCCTCTACATTCCATGAATTTTATTGAATGACCATAGGTATGTAAAAAGAATAATTGAACACATATTTCAGATTTATGAATTGTTGAAAATTTGGCTTCATTTTATGGTATTATTGTATTTCCATGCCTTACATTGCATTTTCATTCCATGCCTTTCAATGCCTTGCATTTCATTTAATTTCCATGCCATGACTTTCCTTGAATTTCATTTCCTTCACTTATCATGGCATGCCTTGCCTTTCCTTCACTTTCCACATCATTCTCGTCCTTTCCTTCACTTTCAATGCCATTCCATGTCATTCCTTTCCTTGCCGTGCCATGACCTTCCATGCATTTCATTTCCTTCACTTGTCACGCCATGCCTTACCTTTCCATGTCATGCCTTTCCTTTTCATTCTTTTCCTTTGTATGTCGTGCCTTGACTTGCCTTTCCATGCCATGCTATGACTTGCCTTGCGATGCCATGCTTTGCCTTGCAATTCCATGTCTTTCCTTTCCATGCCATGCCTTGCCATGCCATGCCTTTCCCTGCCCTGGCATGCCTTGCCTTTACATGCCATGTTTTTTCTTTCCATGCCATTCCATGTCATGGCATGCCTTTCCTTTCAATGTCATGGCATACATTTTTTTCCATGCCATGCGTTACCTTGCATTGCAATGCCATGCCATTCCTTACATTGCCTTGTGATGCCATGTTTTTCCTTTCCATGTCATGCCTTTACTTTCCATGTTGTTCCATGCTATGCTTTTCCTTGTCTTTCCTTTCCTTTCCAAGCCATGCCATGCCTTGCCTTTCCTTGCCTTTCCTTTCCATGCCATGCCTTGCCTTGCCTTTCCTTGACATGCCATGCATGCCATGACTTTCCTTTTTTTGTCTTGTCTTTCCCTGCAATGTCATGCCATGCCTTTCCTTTCCTTTACATGCCTTTCCATACCTTTACTTTTCATTCCATGCCTTTCCATACCTTTCCTTTCCATGCCATGCCATGGCTTGCTATGTCTAGCCTAAGAAGGTACTAAATTGTCAAACATATGTAATAAGCACTGAGAATAACCTTAGTGCCATAGATCCTCCAAAAAATGGTTTTCCATTCAATGGAATGAAAACAAAGGAACCCCACTAGCTAAAACGTGGTTCTTCGGACCCAACGCAACTAGTGATTCATCCATTAAAGTCTCGGTTTGAGTTTTATTGCAAGTTGTAGCTCACCTCCTCAATCAATTTAGGGACATGTCACCAATCTGTTCCAGGGGCATAAAATCCAATCTGAGCATCATAATGGAGTTCCATAAGCTCCCAAAATTATGTTTTTTCAAGGCCCACACAACCACTCTACCCAAAATTGCTCGACGCAGTGTTCTTTAAAATCAACCCCTTGTTAAAAAAGTACATTATGCCTCATTGAGAAAAACCCTAGTGTTGGAGATCCTCCAACAAACAGTTTTCTGGTCGACGGAATGATAGTGGAGGGGGCCCACTAGATGAAACCCAATTATTTGGATATAATGCAGCTAATGGTTGATCCATCTGAGTCCCAGTTTTAGTTTTATCGTGAGTTGCAACTCGCTTCCTCAAGCCATTCATAGACATGTCACAAATTTGGTCCAGGGGCATAGAATCCAAGCCGAGCAACATTATGGAGTTATTTAAACTCCCACAAGTATGTTTGGCCAATTCCCATGTGACCATGCCACCCACAATCACTCGAAATAGTGTTCTTGAAAATCAACCTCTTGTTCAGAAATTGCATTATGCCTCTTTAAGAAAAACCCTAGTGTCAGAGATCCTCCAACAAATCATTTTACAGTCAACCGAATGATAGCAAAGGGGTCGCACTAGTTGAAACTCAATGCTTTGGATCCAATGCAACTAATGGTTCATCCATCCGAGTCCTGGTTTGATTTTTATCATGAGTTGCAACTTGCCTCCTCAAGTCATTCAAGGATGTCACCAATTTGGTCCAGGGGCATAAAATCCAAACCGAGTAGCTTAACAGAGATTTGTAAGCTCCTGCAAGTATGTTTAGCCAAGTCCCACATGAAAATTCTACCCACAATCGCCTGACATAGTGTTCTTGAAAATCGACCTCATGTTTAGAAATTGCACTATGCCTCATTAAGAAAAACCCTAGTGTCGAAGATCCTCCAACAAACGATTTTTTGTTCAACAAAATGACAGCAAAGGGGTCCCACTAGATGAAACCTATTGCTATGGATCCAATGATATTGATGGTTCATCCATCCTAGTCCCGGTTTGATTTTTATCACGAGTTGTAGCTCACCACCTCAAGCAATTCAGGGACATGTCCCTCATTTGTTTCATGGGAATAAAATCCAATTGAGTAGCATAACACATTTATGTAAGCTCCCACAAGTCTATTTGGCCAAGGCCCACATGACCACTCTACACACAATCGCTTGATATAGTGGTCAAATCAACCTATTGTTTAGAAATTGCACTATGCCTCATTGAGAAAAACCCTAATGTCGGAGATCCTCCAACAAACAGTTTTTTGGTCAATGGAATGACAATGAAGGGGCTCCATTAGCTGAAATCCAATTCTATGGATCCAATGCAACTGATGGTTCATCCATCTGAGTGTCGGTTTGATTTTTATCATGAGTTGCAACTTGCCTCCTCAAGCTACTCATGGACATGTCTCCAATCTGTTCTAGGTACATAAAATGCAAACCGAGAAGCATAACAAAGTCTCCTAGGCTCCCACAAGTCTATTTGTCCAAGGCCCATGTGACTACACTACCCACAATCACTTGACACAATGTTCTTGAAAATTGACCTCTTATTCAAAAATTTCACTACACCTCATTGCGAAAATCCCTAGTGTTGGAGATCCTCCAACAAATAGTTTTCCAATCAACAAAATGATAGTGGAGGGGTCCCATTAGATAAAAATCGGTGCTCCATATGTAATGCAATTGACAATTCATCCATCCAAGCCATGGTTTGAATTTTATCATGAGTTGCAACTTCCCTCCTTAATCCATTCAGAGACATGTCACCAACTTGGTCCACAGGCATAAAATCCAAACCGAGCAACTTATTGGAGTTCCGTAAGCTCCCACAAGTCTATTTGGACAAGGCCCACATGACCACATTACCCACAATTGCTTGACATAGTGTTCTAGAAAATCGAACTCTTGTTCAAAAATTGCACTATGCCTCATTGAGACAAACACCAGTGTTGAATATCCTCCAACAAATTATTTTCTGATCAACAGAATGATAACAGAGGGACCTCATTATCTGAAACTTGGTTCTCTAGATCCAATGCATCTTGTGATTCATCTATCCAAGTCCCAATTTTATTTTATCACAAGTTGCAACTATCTTCCTCAAGTCATTCAAGGACATGTCGCCAATTTGGTCCAGGGAATAAAATCCAAACTGAGTAGGATACAGAATTTCCATAAGCTCCCATAAGTCTGTTTGGCCAAGGCCCATGTGACCACACTACCTACAGTCACCCAATACAATGTTCTTGAAAATTGACCTCTTCAAAAATTTCATTATGCATCATTGAGAAAAACCCTAGTGTTGGAGATCCTCTAACAAATGGTTTTTTGGTCAACAAATAACAACAAAGGGCCCCCAATAGTTGAAACTCGGTGTTACAGATCCAGTGTAACTAATGATTCATCCATCCTAGTCCCATTTTTAGTTTTATTGCAAGTTGCAACTTGCCTTCTCAATCCATTTACAGAAATGTTGGTATGGAAATGCAAGGAAAGGAAAGGAAATACAAGAAAAGAAAAATCAAGGAAAAACAAGGCAAGACATGACAAGGCTAAGCAAAGCCCCTTTGAACATTATGAGGCACAACACAAGATTTTCAGCTTTGATTTGTTTGATAAATGGACCAATACATAGTGCGACAATCATTGGGGAACTCTTCGGGTGAGACAAAGAAGAATCAAGAGTCATGGGATTGGTGTGACTCAGGGGTGAGTGAATTAACCAAATGTAAGGTGAGATGCAAACATGTGCCATGTTCAAGGGAAACAAAGGAACCTTACTTAAAGGTTTTAAGACACTTGATCCACTTCCTTCAATTGTTTCCCGCATCCAGATAGATGAGTACCTCTTTCTAGTTTAATGAGCTTGAGGAGTATAACATGTACTCGACACAACTTAGCTTCGGTAAGTTCCTCTTCCTATGTTTAACAAACTAGAATAAGTAAGGGTTTGTTCCCAGATGGTCCCTTCAATGTACGATTTTACGAGTCCAAAGAAGGAAACCTCAGTGGTTTTTCATGTTCAGGGAATTTGAAAAGAACTTGAAGAAAACTACGTCGATGTACTTTTTCATAATTTTAGTCTCCAAGGCCCAAAAAAGCATAAAATAATGCGAATGATAACTCTTCCAACCAAAGAGTTCATAATATTCCTTTTTCGTAGTTAGTATATGGGGACCAAAAAAGGGTTAAGCTATCACCCAACAAATGACTCTTCATGTTTTACCAAGTTTGAAGAATGATGAAGTATGCTCAAAAGGACTGAAAGGTCACCAGAAAGTTTCGACTCCTCAGTTCATGTATTAAAAAGACATTCTAGGAAAAGCATTGTCAACAATTTCTTAAAAACCAATGGAAATTGTGGAAAAAAACAAAATAAAAAGAAATATTAATGTGAAAGGGGTTTAAATTAAACTTAGTTTGCAAGTGGTTAAAATTCATTTGGGTGAAAAAATTTAGTTCATTTCACCTTTCATTTTTAGTTTCCTCTTTCACTTGGAAATTTTCTGTTTGCAATAGTTTCTTTCGGAGTTGATTGCAGAGCATTTGGATCGTCATTATTCATTTTTTCTGGACTAGGTTGGTAGTATGATTCCTCTCTTTTACTTCCATTCTTTTATTTTGATTTTCATGCACTTTTCCAACTATTTTAGGCCCCTTAAGAGCCCCCATGGTGCCTTACTAGGGTGTTTCTCCCCTAAGGTATCAAGAGGGGTGCCATCCTAGATCTTGGCACCCCGATTCTCTTGTATAGGGTGCATTGGTGCTCTGAAATAGTCTACAGGTGGGCACTAGACGTAAAATAATTTGTTTTCTTGATTTTTAGCCTATTAAAAAGCATTCTTTTGACTGGGGGTCTTGAATAATGATATTTGATGATGTTTTGCAGAGATTTGATAGTCAAGGTGCCTGAGTGGAAGGTAATAGAGAATGCAAGTGATGATATGGCTGCATTTCATGACCCTCAAGAAAGGGAAGCACTCTAAAATTACGGTTTACTGAATTTTTTCAAGATACAGAACATGCAAAAAGAGATACTTCCCCTTGAGCACATGATTGGTTTATGAGATGCTGATAAGGAGGATTTTCTAGTGGGATATCAAATTTTAGATATTGAAATCAAGTATGTATACTTTTTGATGGGTCTCTCTAAAAGAGGGGCACCCATCATCTTGTCTAGGCATTGGACTCCACCATTGCAATTGATGACTACATATCGCAGTTTTGTATGTCGGGATCCCACAAGGAAAGTGGTAGGATTGCAATTAAGGATGTGGGAGATCTTCCATTAAGAGCTATCTTATTCACCATCACCAAAATGGAAGGAAGAACCAGTCCTCACCTGGCTTCCAACTCATAGATGGAATATGCAGTTGAGTGTCTTGAGTCAAAGATCTTCAATTGGTGTGCATGATTTCTAACAAATGTCAAAGATCATCTTTCCAGATGTAGAGCAGGGAGGAAGAAACAGTTTGGGTATGAATCATTCTTGGTATCATTCTTCCTGGACTGAGTACCTTTGATTCAGCCACATATTTCTTTGATAGAGAATCCCATATCTGAGCCTAGGATGGAGAGGTGGACTAGCCTTTCACCGTTGTTAGGGAACAAGCCTTCATATTTTCTTTCACTGTCGATTTATCTGCATGGTTCAGGAGGAATATTGTGATGGTGGAGGAATATCCTTATGCTAGGATGGAATTCACAGGTATTTCCGATTTAGTGCTCCCTGAAGGGGCACAATGGGATGCATCGGGTAGATTAAAAAAATGTGACCTTGCAAAAAGTGTTTTTGATTTTTTATGATATATGTGTTTTTTTGTGGTACAATGATGGATCTAAACATGTTTTTTTTTCATAATGCAAACAGAGGGATGAAATGCCCAGCTAGGATGCCACCATTTGGATGATGTGATAGTTTCCAGGTAGCAGAAGAGGTAGGTGGCAGAGGTGAAGGACTTCGTGAGGTAGAGATGAATCTCACGAGGCTTACCATGGGTGTCCCTTCCATGAGATTACGATATGTTCATTATCACCTGTAGAGGAACATAGTGGGTGTACTAGAGATTCTCAACCACCTATTGTAGTGAGTATCCAGGGTAGTGATGTGTTACTGTGAGCACAATGTAGTACAATAAAATGAGTAGAGTTTTATGTAGTCTTACTATGATGATGCACATGCACAATAACCCATATTTTTCCCCTCTATGTACTTTTTGGACGATGGTATGACACACTTTTTATACTTATATATATATATATATATATATATATATATCTTTATGATCTTGAATATTCATCTCTGTGTGAGATGCCAATCCAACATGTAATTTGCTAACAAATCTGTAATGACATTAATTTCTCTCAGTATGTGTTGTTATTCTACGTAAGTAAAAAAACTTTCGAGACGATGAAACCTCAAGTAGATACGTAGCAATATTGGATTGTGGATAGTATAAACAGATTAAGTTTACAGACTACAAGTTGGGAATCAAGACTAACAATTATCTAATATATGTCAAGAGAGGTAGCCTCGGTCAAAATTCCAATAAAGACATGATGTTATGCAATGTTGTTGGTTTCAAGTCCATGACAAATCCCTTCTAATCTTACCAACTCACCAAAATGGTAAATGGTCTAAGATGCATAAGTTAAGTTCTGGGTATGTCGGATAGCGCCATTCAAAAATCCAAAATGTATGGGGAAAGATGTTGACATATGCACATTCAAGAAAAAAATAGGGTATAAGCAGCTAAGGATGAAACAAAACTCATTCATGCAAAATTAAAGACACACCAAACCAAAACATATGGTACAATAATGTACAAAGCACACATGCAAGATTTTTTAAGTATAGTACTTTTTCAGATAGAGCTCATTGTGAGGATCATTAAGAGGGATTCCATCATTATTGACTAACTCGTAGGCACCTCTTTGTAGCACATGTCCTATGATGTAAGTTCCATGCTGCATAGGTTCTAATTTTCCCGCTCCAAGTTTATCATTGTCTTGTTCATAGACCAGGACTAGATCTCTTTCTGCGAAAATGCGAGGTCAGACACACTTATCATATTGGGTTTTAATACATTTTTTATATGTCTCATTAATGATAGTAACATCAGGATGGATCTCATCCAACTTCATTAGATACAGGAAACATTCATCTTTGACAAAGGTGTTGGGAAGGAGCTCTATGACTAGTTTCATAGATGAAATTTCACATTCAATTGGAAACACCACTTCTAACCCATATACTAAGTAGAAAGGTGTGAAACTAGTGGTGGTTTTGACGAAAGTTTGATAGGCCTAGAGTCCTGAGAAAATTTGTAGATTCCAATTAGTTTTATTCATCGCCACCATGCGTTGAATTATGGTTTTCAAGACTTTGTTTATGGATTCAACTTGTCCATTGGCTTGAGGATAATATGGGAATGAGTTTTCATGTCGAAAACCCAATTTCATACGCAACTCACTTATCATCTGATTTTGGAAATGAGATCTGTGATCAGTTATGATAGCTTGTGGGACTCCAAATATAGCGATGATGTGGTTAAATATGAAAAGTGTAGCAGTTTGTCCATCGTTTAGGAATGTATGCATGGCCTCATCCAATTTAGTGAAATAATCGACTGCGATGATAATATAACCATGCCCCAGACTGAGGTAGGATTAAATTGCATGAAATGAATGCCCCATTTTGTAAAGGGGCCAATGGCGATGATGGCATGTAGTGGAGTAGGGCGGGTATATCATTTCTTCTGAAATATATGATATGGTGGGGTTTTTTTAATGGCCTCAATACGGTCTTTGAAAATGGAGGGCCAAAAATAACCTGCACATAATATCATTTGGGATGTGGCCATCCCAGAGAGATGACCTCCACAATATCTTAAGTGACATTCATTTAAAACATGCTCATCCTCTTCGTGAGTATAACAATGTTGTAGGACAATATCAATACCACGACAATATTGAGTGTTGCCAACAATAAGGTAATATTTTGTATGATGTCTAATATGACATCATTTTCCACGTGAAATATATTGTTGGAAGAGTTCAATATAGATATATAAAACAATGTATCCATACCAGGGATTAGACGTATTGATAAGGAATGATGACTCATCTAGAAGTGAATCACTAGGATTAGTTTCCTCATTAGTATGGGGAATATCGCAAATCAAATCGACAAACACCAATGATTTATTTTCTTTAGATTTGGTAAAATTGAGATCAAATTACTGAAGAATGATGATCCATTTTGAAAATTCCCCCCCAAGTAATTGTTGAGTCAAGATTTGGTACATGGGGTTCGAGTCAACGATAACCATGGTAGTGCGAAGTAAGATGTAGTGTTGAAATCTTTGGACAATGATGACTGCTTCCAAAGACAACTTTTCAACATGTGAATATCGAATTTCGAGACCTGAAAGGCTCTTACTTAAATAATATATCACATATTCTCTACCATCATCATCCTCTTGAACTAACACCATGGAAATAGTGGAAGTAACAATATATCATATAGTGAGGGGGGTATAACAATGGTGTATGCATTAAAGAATGTTTGAGAGTGTCCAATAAGCGTTGAACAAGTTCATCCCAAATGAAAGGGACATCCTTATACAACAATCTCATGAATCCTTTCGCAATTTTTGCATAATTGCAAATGAAATGGCATAGAAAGTTTTCCTTCCCTTGCAAAATTTGGAGTTGGGTAAGATTGTTGGGTGGAGGTAAATCTAGTATATCTTTCACTTATAAGGGATCCACCCTAATCCTATCATTGGATACCATGAAGCCTAGGAGCCTCCCTGATTTGATCATGAAAATACATGTGTGGGGATTCAATCATATGTTTTGATGCATATAATAAATATCACACTCAAATGATCAATATGTTATTTTTGATGCATTGAATGAGTTGGAAAATCATCAAGGTAGGGTTCAATAATTTGGATGATATCATGGAAAGAATACGACATAGCCTACTGGATAGTGGCTCCAACATTTTTAAGGCCAATGAGTAATCTATGATATGAAAAATTCCATCATTAGCAGATGAAGACATTTTTATGTTGATCAACTCGTAAAATATCTGTCTCATTATAGCCTGACAAGCCATCCATAAAAGAGAAAATTATGCTTCCGGCGCCATTATCAATAATTTGGTTGATGAATGTTAGAAAAAATAGGACCGCGGAGCAATAAAATAAAACAAATGTAGAAACAAAACACAGAAGACACACAATACAAGAGAGACACAGATTTACGTGGTTCAACCAGTGTGGGCTACGTCCACCAGA
>JZKD02S1673573.1:741164-771276 GCA_000966675.3 Picea glauca | reverse complement strand
ATGTACAACTCAAAGAATCGACGCACATGGGATGAGAGCCTCCCCTATGTACAACATAGGTATAACCGGGCCCTCCATTGCTCAATTGACCACAGCCCCTTTCAGGTGGGCCTAGGGTTCCAACCACTATGTCCCATTGACATAGCCATGTCGTTTGTAGCTACTCGGGATGATTCTGCTCATGTCTAGTCTGAAGCTGCCAAGGAGAACAACTTCATTGAGCACATTCAACACATTCACCAATAGTTTCATGACATGTTGGATAGTGTTGAAAAGTAAACAAGAAACATGTGTCTAATTTACTTTTCCCTTAAATAAATTGGACAATAAATATTAATCTATTATCTCATCTATAACTGAGTGATTTGGCGTTGTAATAGAATTATAAGTGTAGTTAAGTGAGTTAAGATCAATTGTACTAGTTGTAACTAAACTTTCACTAGTGAGAGTTCAGTGAATTAATTATCCATTAACTCACAATCAGTGAACTCACATGCAACTGAAGATTCACCACGGTTAACTACATGCATGCTAGATTTAGTGGAGACCCAATTGAGACAACATGTGAAAGGGACAGTTTGGCTATCAGTTGTGATTTGATCACACATGCAGTGGATATGGTTGTGAGCATGTGAAAACTAGGAAATTCGAATTCAATTGTGAGAATTTCTAATTGTGGGGATTTGTGTAGAGGAGGCAAGCTATCTGGACATAGAAATTGGCACATGTATTTGTTGATTTATGTATGACAGTGTGAGACAATTGTATTGTACTGAGAGCTATTGGATTAGAGTTTTGTATGAGATTGTTTCATGATCCATGATATACATAATATATGATAGTGGGGTTTTTAGCTTTATGCTTTCCTGGTAAAACTTTTGTGTTATGTGTTATTGATATTTCACTTTGTGATCATGGTTTAATTTTCCGCAAGAATAATAGTAGAAGCGATTATGTATTTAACAGTGGCATATAATTGTTAGATCAGGAGAATCACGGGAAATACTTAATTTGTATTGAAATTTCTACAAACAGAGCCAATGCTAAGTACAAGCAGTGGCATGATCAACATTGGGTGCAACACAACCTCTAGGTGGGCGACAAAGTGTGGCTACATTTGCAGAAGGAGCGCCTTGCTGGACCCCACCGCAG
Organism: Picea glauca; assembly: GCA_000966675.3. Lineage (NCBI taxonomy): Eukaryota > Viridiplantae > Streptophyta > Pinopsida > Pinales > Pinaceae > Picea > Picea glauca. The sequence goes on along the minus strand of JZKD02S1673573.1, from coordinate 770,124 downwards.
GCTTCACCCGCTCCGATATGGGCCATACACCATCACCAGGGATGTAGGGGACAATGCATTCAAGATTAGTATTCCACCATTCCTTGGTATGCACCCAGTGTTCAATGTGGACTGCCTTCGGCCCTACTTTCAACCTCTACTAGACACATTTGACATGGCAGAACAACTCACACCACAGAGTTAAATCCAGATTGCATGGAACAAGTCACAACTGATCGGATTATGGACACACAGATCAAGAACACCCACCATCAAAGGATCTAGCTGTATCGAGTTGTCAAAGCAGGCCAACTCCTTCACCAATGCAAGTGGCTCATCAGGGACCAAGTTCAGTAGAAGTTTCCTCATCTCATGGAGGAACTCAACGCAATGGGGACCATTTCTTTGTAAGGGGGGAGGAATGATACAGGTGGATATTGGTGGCCACCCTCCTATTCCACTTGGATCCCCACCATTGTTTCTTTCAGTTTTTCAGTTTCCTTAATTGTAGCAAAATTTACTATTTTTGGAAGTTTTTCGGGTCCTGAACTTTCGGAGCCGTTTTGAGGCCCTAAACGATGCTTTTTGGGCATCAAAGATCCAAAGAATATGAGTTCATTTTAGACTCGATATTCATTGTTTGCAGTGTATTCCTCGGATAGATATTTCTAACGATGTATCATGTACATCAAATAGAGATAGTATGCCAAAGTTACGACCCCAGGAAATTGATGTACCAATTTACCTCGATGGTGTCCATATTCTGGCATTTCATCTCCTAGGGTTAGGTTTTTGGATGTTTATGGTTTCCATTGCTTCTCAATAATATATAGGCCTTCGAGCCTCATTGTAACATAGATTTTAGAGGCTTGTAGCCACCAAATCTCTTCTCATAGATAAGCTACCAGTGCCCTAGCTAGTTTATTTCCATTATGTCTGTAAACAAGTTTCAGTTATTTGATATTAATGAAATGAAGTGTTATTTCCACTGCATCTTTTTATTCATAGTTATTTGTGTATTATGTTGCGTTCCTGCATAAATTCAGATGAATAATGGCCTCACCTATTTAATTTTGGAGCATGGCGAGTTGTGGTGGAGGTTAGGGCCAGGGCTAGGTCCCAACCCCCAACACATATCCACACAACCATACGATATAACCATGGTTCCTCCATTCGGTTTGAAGTGCACAGATGTATGGTTTAGCTCCATCCTCGATCCCATTGGCAACACTCCACATGACTCGGTATTAAACAGTTGCATGCAGAGGTAGGGTTAAGTCCTGATCAGTCAATCTAGCCCACCAACCAAGGGAATAACCACCGATTTATTTTGGGGGGATAAACTGCTAGTTACAACACGTGGGCTAAGGACCAGGGTCATATGGCCATTTTTGCGACTAGGGGTGAAGGAACTAGGGGCCAACGCATTTGGAGATAAGCCCGTGGTCACATGCAGGATTTCCATATGACCAGGGGCCAACTAGTTAGGGGCTACGCCCAATTTATGTGCAGAAAGTCGTTTTTAAACCATATTATAAGATTTTAATGGATTTTTATACAAATTTGGGAGATTTAGCTCATTTTTGGGGGATATTGGGCCCTTTTTGAGGCTAGATCTTGGGGGGAAGTTAGGAGATGGTTACTAACTTCAAATCTATATAAACCAAGACTTCTTGGATGCATGGGAGGAAATTAAGAGAAGGTTTATGCTAAATATTTTCCAATCCAAATCCATTTTTATGCAGGAAAACAATTGAGGAGCGCACCTTTGCGGGCCATTTCTGAGATCTCCGTTCATCCGATTTGAGTGTCATTTCTTTTGTTGGGTTCTAGAGATCTGGTAGAATAAAATCAGATCAGTTTTGTGACCTTTTGGCATTGCTGTGATGTAATTATAAAGCTTCGAATATAAATAAGAAAGCCTCACCCACTAGACAAAGGCCGGGAGACGTAGGCGAAATTTTTGAACTCCATTATCACATTGGCATTTATGGTTTGTTGATGTTCATGATTTATTTCATATATGTATATGTGCATATGGTTGTTATGTTTCTTCTATAATTCTTCCTCTTTTATTCATCTTCCTAATTGGTTAATTAACACATGCTTAATAACTCAACCATTTTCATTTAAAATATCTTTTCGAATCAAGTGGTATCATAGCTAGTTGACGTTTGGATTTGATTTTCATGTTAACCAGGGAAAATCTACATCGCAGTGAAGGAGAGCTTGTTGAAGATAATCCATTGATTGGATTGAGAAAGAGAACTTCTCAAAGCGATAAGATGGCATTAGAAGAGGGATTTTCTCAGGATGAGAAAGAGTTTCGAAAAAATTTCTTTGCTATGTCGGAGATGATGGAGGTTTTATATGAGGATCACTTGGACGAAATAGACCAGTTCTTGGTGAATCTTCAAAGGGAAAAGTGAAAAAGGATAGTATCCTCCTCAAATTCCTCCTTCACCTCCAGCTTCACCTCCTTCTTCTTCAAGTTCAAGTTCTAAAACCACCGCAAAGAAACATGTCCATAAACATAATAATTAAATTCCTTTATTAAAAATTGATGTTAAATTCGAATTACCCATGTATGATGGTGAAGTTAATGCAGAGAGAATTGAAAATTGGGTCAGACAGATGGAGGTTTATTGCAGTGTGCAACAGATCAAGGATGAGTCCACTTAGATCAAATTGGCATCATTGAGACTTGCAGGCACAACACTCATTTGGTGGCAAAGAAAGTTGCAAAATGGCACACAACAAGTGGGTAATTTATTTCCATCATGGAAAAGTTTCATTTCTACACTTAGAAAACAATTCTATCCTTTGGGTTATAAAGAGAAAGCATTTATTGAATGGCAAGCTTTAAAACTAAGAAAAGGAAAAACAGTGCAAGAATGCACATATGGATTTTGTAAAATGGCATTGATGTTAGATATTCCTTTACATACCCAAGAAAGTCTTATGAAGTATACAAGAGGTTTACCTGGACGTATTCAAAATACTATATTCATGTTTGGACCAACTAATCTTGATGAGGTTTTTGTTCAAGCGACATACATTGAAGTAGGGAAAACAAGGTTGGTGTATCAGGGGAATTGTCTTGAAGGAAAGATGACAAAAGGAAGTGGCATGGAAAGAAGTCAAATTCAATGATGAGAAAGAAAGAGAAGCCATCTTGCAAGCATTGCAAGAAAAAGGGGAATGATGAGGAACATTGTTGGAAATTGCATCCAGAGAAGAGACCGAAGTGGTTCAAGGAAAAGAAGGGGAGGCAAACAGTTGCAGCGACAACATGACCCACATACTTGGGATCAGAATCAGGTGATGAATATAAAGTCTCATCGGTTGGTATGATAGGTAAAATTGGTGAAGGATTTGATTGTATAAGTAACTTGTTTCACATAAGGGTCATCATGAGGTGCACTAAGGTTGATAAATTGATAGATAGTGGATCTCAATCTAACTTAATTTCAGAGGAATTGGTTAAGCAATTGGGACTAAAAACACAGATGCATCATAATCCCTACACACTTAAATGGATAAGCAACAATCATCAAATGCACATAACCAAACAATGCCCATTAAAATTTGAAATTTCATCTAAGTTTGTAGACGAGATAACATGTGATGTTGTTCCACTAAGTGGATGTGGAATGGTCTTAGGCAGTCCATACTTGTATGATCGTAAAGCAATATTATATATGGAAAAGAATTCATATCATTTAACCAAAGAAGGTTAAGAATATGTGGTTCATGCTCATCATGTAAAGGAAAATAAAAATATTCAAACAATGGAACAATTAAAGAAGGAAGATCAAGCAAAAAACACACCTATAATTGTTTCAAATCAAGTAATCGATCTTAAGCAAGACCATAACATGATTGTAGAATGGAAAATCAATCACATTTTGCTTCAATATAAGCTAATGTCATGCAAGTATTACAAACATATCAACTCATTTACATTTGCATTTTTTATGCTATCATTAGTAATGTTGTCTACATGGATGATAGTGGCTTTAGGAAGATGTGACAGGGTAAAAATGGCTAACAATATGTTGTTAGTTATCATGATTTTTTTACAGTTCATCTTGATGAGACAGGTGCACAGGATAGAGTTCAGAGATAGAGAATAAGCCGGGTGGCCTATCCCAATCTTGATGATTGGTCATTAACATTTTGGGGACCAAAAGGTCCTTAGTGGGGAGGTTTGATCCAGAATAAGATCCATGAGCTTGATGGGGCTCAAAAAGGCCTAAAAATCAAAGTTCTCATAATGGCTTCCAAATGGAAGTGTATGTAGGTCTCATCGATATGAACCTAATGCAAATTGAATGAGCTCAAATGGACGTTTTATGCTCCAAATATGGTGATCTGTTCATTTTGCCAAACATGCAAAAAAAAATGATGATTGTACAGTCTGTACAGTGCCACATGGTAGTTGATTGTATAGGCCATATGACCATACAAATGATGTGGCCGACACAGTTGGAGATGATGTGGCAGGTTGACTAGGCATACATATGGATGATGTGTCAGGAAGGTATAGGTGGAACAATCAAGGGTGACATGTGGCACAACTATACGACACATGGAAGGGTACAATGAGCAGACACATGGTGGATGTAGACAGTTGGACAAATGGGTGTTTGACACTTGGCATTAGATTTGGATGAGTGGTGAGGTGCCACTTGGCCCAGACATGGGCTTCCACATGGAACCCATTCGTTGGCTAGTTGGTTAATTTTTGTTACAAAATTTATGGGCTCCAACAGTTTTGAACCCGCAACCTCCTGTCTGGGAAAAGACCTCGCGTAGGTCGGGATACCAGCCTACCTACCAGATGGTTCTTACTCTATAATGGTCATGCTACTATTTAAGTTTGAAGCATGGTGAGTTTTGGTGGAGGTTAGGTCTGGGGCCTAGACACATATCCACATGACCATACAATATAACCCTAGTTCCTCCATTTGGTTTGGAGCATGTGGATGTATGGTTTAGCTCTAGCCCCAGTCCCGTTGGAAACATTCTACATGAATCAATATTAAACGATTACGTGCAGAGGTAGGGTTAAGCCCCAGTATGTTGGGATATCCCATCGACCAAGGGCTTAACCATCAACTTATTTCGAGGGGCTAAACCGCCAATTAGAGCATGTGGGCTAAGGACCAGGGCCATATGGCCACTTTTGCGACCAGGGGCTGAGGAAATAGGGTCTAGTGCATTTGGAAATAAGCTCGTGGCCACATGCAATATTTCCATACAACCAGGGGCCAACCAGTTAGGGGTTGCACCCAAATTATGTGCAGAAAGTGGTTTTTAAACCATATTATAAGATTTTTAATGAATTTTTATGCATAATTGGGAGATTTAGCTCATTGTTTGGGGATATTGGTCCCTTTTTGAGGCCATATCTTGGGGGGAAGTTAGGATATTGTTACCAACTTTAGATCTATATAAACCAAGCCTTCTTGGAGACATGGGAGGACATTCAGGGCAGGTTTATGATGAAGATTTGCTAAGCCAAAGCCATTTTTATGTAGGGAAGCTATTGAGGAGCGCACCTTTGCAGGCCATTTCTGGGAGCTCTGGTCATCCAATATGAGTGTCGTTTATTCTGTTGGGTTCTAGAGATATGGTAGAATAATAACAGATTAGTTTTGTAACATTTTGGCACTACTGTGATGTACTTATAGATCTTCGAAAAGAAATAAGAAAGCCTCACCCACTGAGACAAAGGCCCAGAGACGTAAGCGAGATTGTTGAAATCCATTATCACATTAATGTTTATGGTTTTTTGTTGTTCGTGATTTATTTTAGATCTGTATATGTGCATATGGATGTTATCTTTCTTCTATAATTCTTCCTCTTTCATTCAACTTCCTAATTGGTTAATTAGCACATGCTTAATAAGTCAATCATTGTCATTTAAATATTTTTGGATCAATCTACCATTTCAATAGAGTGGATAGGGGTTGTATATTATTCATTTGTGTTAGTTTGTTTTGATTCCATATCAACTTATTCAAATGGCCTTGATGGTAATCTAGGATAATCTTAAGCTACCATATTTCCTAAAGATTCTACTCGGAGAAGAATTGGATCAAGAGGTTTGGTCAATGTTGGGTTTATAGGAAGGAAAGAACCTTCCTGAATTATTACAATTTGTCCCCCGGGATGTTGAATCAAAGGAGTAGAAACAATCCTAGTGTCAGAATAGTTCTCTTCCTCAACAACTTCTTCACGAAAAGCGTCTTCAGGTGAATTAGGAGGTAATGGTTTGTATCCTTCCGAAGGAAACCCTTGCAACCTATGTGATCAATGAATAATTTTTTCAGCCAAAATACCAATCTTAAGAACAACTATAGTGAACAAACAACACTCAATAAAAATCTAGAAAAACAACAAGAAGAACAATAGCTCCTCACAATGAACTTACTAGTTAGTGATGAAATCCAACATCGAGGGACCAAAGTGAGAAGGGGATGGGGTTGAGTGGGTGGATCAGTTACATTGGATGCCTACTTAATGAAATTATGCCTTGGTGCAATCTTCCTCACATTTTTATCCATAGGTTACCCTCCAAGTATCCCGTGTGAGTTTGACCAATCTTTGACCCAGGTACAACAAAGACTCCCCATCATCATCACCTCATGTATAAAACCTAAATATTATGGTCACAAAGGTTACCAACTCCTAGTTAGCCTCTGGGAGGGTATATTCGACATTCAGGTCTGAATGTATGGGCAGGATATCAAGTATGGAATTCTTCAAGAAAACTGAAGAAAAATGGACCGGTAAACTCCTGAGGACCTCGAACATATTCTGGATTCACAAAGCTCCAAGACCAAATGAAAACAAATGATTCCTAGGAAGAAACTTGAGTATATGATCATTCCTCTATGATTGGTTAAGCCTCATAGGGGTAATCTTCATTTCTCTCCTGCACATGATCTCATGTTTAACCCCTGTGTGAGAGGAGGATCCCAACTATGCTTATAAGAAAATTGGATTTTCTCTCCTTATCGCAAGATTCTATATTTGTATTTAATTCTTTGGAGAGTTAACCTCACAACCTATTCCAAAGCTCTATACCTATTCTAATTTTGGTGTAGAGTTATAAAAAAAATGTTTCTAGATCAATTTTAATTAGCACTTGTTTTCATGGTTTTTCGTTACTCAAGGTTGAATGATAGTGAAACTGATGATGTTTTTAAGACTCACCTCAAAAAATAAAGAAAAAATAATGAGATGCAATTTTTTTTTTTGATGAACTTCTATTTATAGGAAGGAAAGGAGTTTATTTCTTTTGTCACTAACCAATGTTGGGCTCTAAAGATGTCCTAAAATATAACCTCTATGCATCATCCAAAGGTAGGCACTGGAAAAAGTGTTTTACTTGTCACCTACGTAGGTTCTTACCTTTCGTTTTCAATACCTGTCCTCTAGAGACGCAACCCATACAAAGGTACAACAATTGTAACAAAAGGAACAACAGTTGTTATGTTCAAATGAACAACACGACCTGCAAAAGGAACAACAATCGTAACAAGGGAACAACAGTCGTTATAATGGGATGAACTAATGTTGTATTAATTGAGTTGTAGTACTTTTCCAACTATCTAATTTGTCAATCCGAGGTTCGTAAACTTACAAATCACATGCAAAGTATATGAAAGATTGAAGCAGAACTAATCTAATCTAATGTTTAATCTACGACTGAAATTGAATAATTAATCTAATGCAGGAAATTGAAACACACGAATGAAATTGAAATTTATTTGATGCAGGAAATTGAAACACATGACTGAAATTAAATCATTAATCTAATGCAGGAAATTGAAACACACAACTGAAATGAAATTGCGTTAATGAAATTGCGTTAATGAAATTAATCTAGGAATGAGAAATTGCGCGAAATAAATTAATCTAGGAATGGGAAATTGCGGAAATGAAATTAATCTAGGAATGGTGAACTACATGAAGGAAATTAATATAGGAATGGAGAACTACATGAAGGAAGAGTAGATACAACATGTGAATAGTTGAATGACACAACAACATATGTGAGCTCATGCCAATGAAGCAATCTTACATTACAAGAACCAAATTAATCTTCATAACATAATAATGAAATCATGGAAACCAAAACTATGAATCAAAGCTAAGAATCCCTTTCTCTTTCAAACCCTAATGACTACCATTAATGACTACTCTAATAACTCTAATTACCCCCTCATGAAGTGAGAGAACTCTCTTTTATACATGATATCCTTGAAGATAAGATAACCATCTCATAATTATAGATCCACTATTCTCTCAACTATTTTCCCATTATTACAAAATATAATCCCTTCAAATCCTTACACATATCTCTCATATATCTTGGATAAGATATGACAACCAAATCTCCATGATCTTCTCCTTGGAATAGGCTCTGAATAACTATCTCCTTGAAATGGTGGAGGAGATATTCGATAAGTCCTTTTTTATTAATCCTTTACATATTCCTACACATTACAAAGCTCACACATTTTTGAGATATATATGAAAACATGTCAATTTTCTAACATTTAATCACAAATTCCTTTTAAATACTAAAATGAATAAAATGGAGAATAATAAGGTGAAACCCAAATATATTTATGAAAATGATATCATGAAAGGTTAATGGGGAGATGAAATGTGAAGAATAATGAAGGGAAAGGTGGATGAAAATAGGACATTTTTGAGCCCCAACATACCCCCCAACTTAACTTGTTGCATGTCCTCATGCAACCATGCATGGATCTTCTCAAGAAATTTTGGCATCTGAATGTTGGATTTGAGTGATGATAATTAATGTTTCCAGGATGGGATTTACATGAGTAGCAGCTGACATTTTATTATGGTTGGTTCTTGTGTGGAAACCATGAATATAAATAATGTTGATTCTTGTGTTAACAACATTCATTTTGTTATTTGTTCTCTTGATGCTATGATAATAATTTATCCATATTCTTACTGGAAAATATATGCTATCCATGTGCATAAGGAAACATCACTAAGTATAAGAAAGCCCTTTTTATATTTGTGAATCATGCCAATATGTATATCAATGCTTATGAAGCAAAGTGCAACAGAGTATCGTTGGAAAAGAAATGTTCATAAATGGTAAATGAGAAGAAAAATGGAATGATGGTAGTGGAAATGTGGAGTGATGATAGTGAATAAATTCCCCAACCCCTGAACTGAACTGGTTCCATGTCCTCATGCAACATGGCATAAGTCATAGAAGTGAAAAGGAAAGGGGACTTGGTGAGGGAACTTTCCAAATTATTCATTACTACCAGTTGAGGAATTATGTGATTAAAGTTTAGAAAATAACATACCTCCACTTACCCAAAATGTTGATGAACTATGCAATAGGAATATGGCTGATGCGGCTATTGGAGCATGGAATATGCCACTACTGCAGGATCATGTGAAAAATGATTGTTGTTGTAGCTGTGACTGCTATCTGCTGGATCAAAGAATTTTGAAGTGGAGGAATCTGAAGTGTTGTTGAATGAATCATGGAAAAGATGAATTATGAAAGTGGAATTGTGGTACTCTCATATAGCTAAAAAAATACTGTTGCAACTGCTGATGGAGTTATGAAAAAATGTATAGTCTTGACCTGTTGCTAAACCCGATGGTACAATTCTAGTCATGCGAATGAATGTGTCGATGTCATGCATGAAAAGAAGTCATTGGATTACTGACCATTGATGAATGTCATTAACCAATGCGAGGCAAAATCACCATTGATGTCAATGAATGCCAAGGTACCTGAGTACATCTTGTGAAGTGCGAATGAATGAGATGATTTCGAGCCACTTGCAAGATCTGACGATCAAGGGACATTGATGTATTCCCATGATTGTTAGCGAGAGAACTTTCCATTAAGGCATGCAAGCCTCTAGGTACTCAAATGGACTCTAGTATATATCCCAGATAAGGTGTTGAGGTCAATGGCGCAAGACTTGTTGAATGGTAGGCCTTAAGGAATCCCACATCAGCCAACGCGAGTTCTGATAAAAAGATTGGTAGGACTATAGGAAAGATCTCAGTAGAAACAATGTTTATGTCAAGACAATGTAGTCATGGAAAGGGAGCTGGATAGTTTTATTGACAAGGCAAAATGAACTGGAAAAGATAAAGAGATGTATGCGACTCAAAAAGATAGGCGTGTGCGAATTCATGAAGGATAAGGAAATGGAAGATGGGCTTCAACACAGGGATGACCAATGTGCTTTGAAGGAAAAATGTGGGTAAACATTCATGACGCAAATGGGTTTATGAAAAGGTTTATGTGTAACAACAAATGTCATGATTTTTACGATGAGTAACAACTCCTTCAAGCAGTCAACAAAGCATGTTTTTTTTTGTTTTTTCGAAAAAGTTTCTATGATTATTGAAAGGCACTTCTGCAAGAAATTTGATCGTCTTTGAACCTGTAAAATTTTATCACTAATATGCAGCAAATAGTGTGAGAATATCGAAAACATAAAGTGCATAGATTAATACTAACGCTATCAATCAAGTGAAAAAAATGAAATTCATTTTTACCGGTTGGTGATAGCGCATTTTTGACAATCCTGTTCATGAATACCTAGTGAAGTGACTTCACAATAATTTTATCATAAAAATCATGATTCCAGTGATGTTTTTAGGAAATGTGAAAATCCATTTGCAAAAGTTTTTATTTTTTACAATATTTTTATTTTTATTATTTCTTTTCATTTTTTTAAAGGTTATATATATATATATATATTTCTTTTCATGGTTTGATAATTTCTATTGTCTTTGTTTTACATATCAAAGGAAAATACAAAAAAAAAATAGAAATGATACTAACGGACAACAAAATGCATAACAGATCGAAGCTGAGCTCTGCAACTAGGGTTTTAGATCACCACCGTCGCCGCGAACTAAGCCTGGAAGATGACTGCCCCGCAGGGGCCCCTGAATCATAGGGAAGGGGCACCGCTCGACGTCTCCTATAGCCGAATCACCGCCAATTCAAACCCTGAAACAGGAACGAAGCGGCCGTCCTTCGAAACGCCTCCAGACATGTGCGCGCAGCTTATGGCAGAGGGAACCTTCAAAGACCGGGAAATGGACATCGATCCAGCTAAGGAAAATTTCCCTGCAAATGTTTTAGTCCCATGGGTATCGGGGAAATGCATCCCACAGGCACCACAAGCCCCAAAATACGTGGTTAGCTCACCCCGTATCGAGGAACAGAAGAAATACATGCGAGATAATGCCTTGGTGGGAAAGTTTCTAGGGATCTGGCCCTTTGAGCGTGACCTAATCAAATGGATACAATATTGGTGGAAACCAAAAGGCCACTATGATCTGCAACTGGGCTCGAAGGGATTTTTTACAATCATCTTCCATAACCTAGAGGATCAAAACCGCATCTTTAATGGAGGGCCATACTTCTACAACTCAACTGGATTATTCTTGAGATTTTGGACAGAGAAGTTTAGCCCCGAAAAGGAAGACTTCGCCCATGCACTAGTATGGATCAGACTGTACTCTCTCCCTCAGGAATTTTGGTTGGAAGAAGTCCTAGCAGGCATTGGTAACACCATCGACATCTACGTCAAATCCTCCGAAGCCACTAAGCAGCGACGCTACACGTCATATGCTCGAATCTGTGTATATATGAACATATCTAAGCCGCTCCTGGGCTCCATTACACTGGAATACCATGATGAGAACTGGTCCCAGACCATTGATTACGAACACATTCCCTTCCGATGCAGGAAATGCCACGAACATGGTCACCTTTTCAGAGAATTCCCTCTCAACATGATCAACAAAGAAGGAAAACCAGAAGGCGGCAAGGACAACGAAGGATTTGTGCAACCTGTAGGGAGAAGGTGCCAGGGAGGAAGAAAGCACATGGTCCAGGTAAGCAAAGACCCTTCCACTAGCAATAAGTTTGCAATTTTACAAGATCAGTCAGAAAACCCAGCAATCCCAGCAATTCTGAATACACCACCCTCACACAATGAACCCCAGACTGAGAGCCATAGCCTTGAAAAGATCCCAAATAGTAAGGAAATGAACTCGATCCCCCCAGGCTTGGCACGGGAGACACCAGGACTACAGGAGCCCGAATGCGGAGACGAGGAAATGGAGCTGGAGGAACAGGATCTTGCTGGAGTGGATCTGGAACACCTTGAACATGCCTACTGACATCAGAAACTTTACACCATACCCAGGGATCAACTGCGGAAAGTGCACAAGGTATTTCTCAACTCCTCTTCAGGATCATCAGCCCGAGCTAGCAAAGCCTTGGGAATCCAAGGAAGTCAAACCAAAACCTCAAGAAAAAGCCAAAAAGATGAAAAGAAAAGAGGAAGGAAGTCCACAAACAATCTCATACAAGAAATAGGAAACTTCATGGTAAATTCAGTGTAGATCCACCTGATCTTGGACAGCTTCCCTCCTCTCCCCACCCCCCAGTCATCATGAAGGTCATATCGTGGAATATCATAGGCCTTAATGGATGTAGCAAGCAAAAAATGCTACGAGAATTGATTATAGTAGAAACCCTAGACGTTGTACTATTACAGGAAACAAAATGCACCTCGGAAGACATTGATCGACTACTTCCTTGCTTTTGGAGGTAGGGGAAAGCGGTCTCGATTGATGCCACAGGTAAAGTTGTAGGAGTGAATATCCTATAGAACACCAATGTGGTACTAATGGAAAACTTGTACACCACCAGATGGTCTATCACAGCAGAGTACATGCTCATAGGCTCCAACAAACCTGGACATCTAACTAGCATGTATGGCCTGGCCAATCCAAGGGATAAACAGGCCTTCCTCAGAAGCCTGAGCTACATATCCCATCTCACAAAGCATGATAGATGGGCTCTCGGCGGGGACTTCAACATCATCCGCATCCTAGAGGAGAAAAGAGGGGGAGCAAGGCGACTAGATCAAGATTCTTGCGATTTCAACAGTCTGATAGATGAACTTCGGCTAATAGAGTTGGAAACCAGCAATGGCATTCACACCTGGACAAACATAAGAACGGGGATACACCAAATATCTTGCAATCTAGATCGCTTTCTCCTGTCAGAACCTATGATGATGGAAGGCACGACAATCGAATCTACCATCCTAAATCATCCAGGCTCAGATCATTGGCCCATACAATTATGAGTGGATGTCCCAGCCACTCCTGGAAAGAAACCCTTCCGATTTGAACAATTCTGGCTAGACCACCCAAACTTCAAGGAAAATATCCAAGACTGGTGGAGGCAGGCAGAGATATCTCAGGGATCCAAAATGTATCGATTCCATCAGAAGCTAAAGAATCTTAAGCAAACGCTCAAACTCTGGAATAAGCAAACATTCGGCAGCATCTTCGACTCTCAAAAACAACTGTCCCGGAAAATGGATGAGATTCAGAACCAGATCAGGGAAAAAGGGCTCACAGAGGAGCTAAAAACTCAAGAATTCGAAGTGGCCCAACAGATCGAGGATAGGAAAAGACAGGAAGAGATACTGTGGAAACAGAAGTCACGTATTCAATGGCTCAAGGACGGGGAACGCAACACCAAGTTCTTTCACTGAACTATCATCCAGAGAAGGCACTCCAACATGATCACGCATCTCACATCGGATGAAGGAGAAAAAATTTACTCTCATGCTTATCTGGAAACAATCTTGGTCGAATACTTTCAAGACCTCCTCACAGAGCCCATCCTAGATAGACAGGCAACAATCAACAAGATTATAAAAAATGTACCCTCACTTGTAACTCAGGAGAAAAACGGTGCTCTTCTCCAACCCTTCACCATCAAGGAAGTATATCAAGTGATGCAGGACACTCCCAAGTGCAAAGCTCTAGGCCCTGATGGCTTCACAAGTGACTTTTTCCACTATTGTTGGTCGATGATCAGAACAAAAGTTTGGGAAATTCTGGAGGATTCAAGAGTCACAGGAAAAGTCCTCCAAGCACTCAATGCCACTTTTCTCACCTTAGTTCCCAAAAAGGGGTAGGCACATAGAGCCAAGAAATACAGGCCTATCGCTCTCTGCAATGTGATCTACAAACTCCTCACAAAGGTAATAGCCCGAAGGCTCAAACCAATCTTACCAACAATCATCTCTCCATAACAATCGGGATATGTTGAGGTAAGGCAAATTCTGGATAGCATCATCTTGGCTCATGAAGTAATCCATTCCCTATAGAAAGCCAAAACCCCAGGTATGCTCCTCAAATTAGACCTCTCTAAAGCCTTTGACAAGATAAGCTAGGAATATATGCAAGCAATACTCTTGGCTTTTGGTTTTAGCCAAGTTTGGGTAACCTGGATTTTAAATTTAACCTCCTCCACTTTCTTCTCCCTGCTCGTCAATGGTGTACCCTTGAGACCTTTCTCCCCCTCAAGGGGAATTAGACAGGGCAATCTCCTTTCCCCCTTCCTCTTCATCATCTTGGCCGAAGGACTCAGTCGTTCCATCCATGCTGCAATAGAACAAAACATTCTAACAGGCTTACCACTGCATGGAATCTCACCCCCAGTCTCGCATAGCCAGTTTGTGGATGATACGCTCTTAATGGGCAGCCCTACTGTACAAGAATCTAGCTCTCTCTAGGAGATTCTCCAAACCTTCTCTGAAGCCTCTGGACTGGACTGTAACAAGGACAAATCCCAAATCTTCTTCTTTAACACACCCCCTCGGATCCAACGACACATCTCAGATATTCTCGGTTTCAAAAGAAGCTCCCTTCCGTCCAAATACCTTGGTATACCCTTGATTGACAATGCTCTCCGGAACTCCTCCTGGGAGCAACTCCTTTCTTCCTTCTCCAAGAGACTCTCCTCTTGGACCTTTAGAGCCCTGAACTTACCAAGTCGTCTCATCCTGCTTAAAGATGTCCTACAACATCTCCCGATCTATGCTTTCTCTGCGTTGGCTGCCCCAAAATTCATCCTCACCACCATCAAAAACCTACAGAGAAACTTTATCTGGTAGGGCCTCAACAAAGAAAAGAAGTTATCACTGGTTAGTTGGGAAAATCTCTACAGGCCCAAGCGACAAGGAGGACTGGGATTAAGAGACCCCTCTATAATGAACAAGGTTCTCAGTGCTAAAATCTGGTGGCGTTGGTTAAAAAACCCAGGAGATCTATGGGCTAGATTGTGGTGGAATAAATACACCCCCAATACGGTAGAGAAAAACCTAATCAGATGGAATGGAGACAACCCGGGCTCTCTAATCTAGATAACGAACAAGAAGAATAGACAGTTTATTACTCAGCACGCTTTTTGGGAGATAGGAAATGGGGAAACGACCCTATTCTGGCAGGATTCCTGGGAACAATGGCCAGCCCTGAGCGCTGAGGTATGGGCCCGTGACATTTTCCCTCAAGCTACATGGCTAGGTCTGACAAGAGTAGCGGATTACTGGCAGGACAATCCTGCGGAGAACACCTGGCGATGTTGGCATTTGGATGGGGAGTGCCTTAATCTGGGAGTGAATATTGATTTGAAACCTTTACAAGAGGAGCTGACCAAACGAAGGATTCCCATAATTGTGGGTGAAGATATTCTTCGGTGGGGCTACAGACCACAGAGATTTTTCAACACACGGGAAGCCTATCAGCTAAAATCTCAGCCTAACTCCCTCCCGGACTTCGAAGTTTGGGGGAAAATTTGGAATCTTAAGCATTGGACGAAAATCACACTTTTTCTATGGCTGGTCTCACACTCGATCATTCTAACCTGGGACAATCTCCTAAAGAGAGGTTTTGTGGGACCCTCCCTTTGCATACTATGTGGGGAAGATGAAGAAACCATGAATCACCTTCTCAATACTTTCCCTTACACAGATCAAATCTGGGATCAAGCTGCGATTATCATGAGAACCTCAGACCACCTGAGAGAAAGCATCCTGGCAACCATCACGAATTGGCGAGATCAAGCTTTCCTCTCTCCCCTCCTCAATCGAATCTGGCAACTTCTACCTGGCTTTATCCTTTGGAAAACTTGGAAAGAACGAAACAGGAGAATCTTCAGAAGCACATCTATCCCTTGGAAACAATGCTGGAGACAATGTTATCGCAACATCTTAGAAACTCTCCACCTCAAGAGTTGGACCGATGTAGATTTGGCTATTTCTCCTTATGAACTCACCATACTCTAGCACTGGACACCTCTTCCCACCCCTCAGGCACACCCGCTCCCCCCTTCCTCCTCTCTCCCCTCGAGCAGCCCCTCTCTTTGGACTCCCCCTCCAGAGGATTTTGTTAAGCTAAACTTTGACGGAGCCTCCAAAGGCAATCCTAGAGATGCTGGATACGGGGTAGTCCTTCGTAATCATCATGGACACATCCTTGACATAGCAACAGGAACCCTCAGACATACTACAAATAATGTAGCTGAACTCTAGGGACTCATCAAGGGACTACAGCTGGCCGACCAAAGCAAGTACACAAAGGTGATCGTAGAGGGGGACTCTCAAGTCATCATCAGTCTACTACGCCAGATTTTAAATGGGGAAAACCCGGATAGTATTTCGCCCAGCTGGAGATTGTCACATGGCTTACAGACGGTTGCAAGTCTAATGCATCAAAATCAGATTATCATTCCCACACACATCAGAAGAAAGGCGAATCAAGTTGCTGATGAACTGGCTAATTTGGGCACTAAATGGAAAGGACCAGACCTTCACTGTAATTCAGCCAGGGATCAGGATCATCCCATTCTCCAACAATGTATTCGCAAAGCTGGAATGGTAGATGCCCCCCCAGATGGGGTGCCAGAGGGCACAACGTGGAAAGCACTGGGCAAAGGTACAGGGAATCGTGGCATACCGCCACGTGATGGGCATGTGCCACAGCCCACCACCTTACCCGAAGCATAAATGGTCATAAATCTGAAGCAAGGGCGCATTTATGCGACAGTCCTCTTCCCTCCACCGCAAATTCGTTTAAGCTAGTTCACTATGTCTGGAGCGCATTTCGTTATGGTAGCTGCAGAGCTCATCCCTCTACAGCACGAGTTCTTCTCTATTCTCCTCCATTGGCACGAAGTGGCCCCTGCTATACTCCTCCATCGCCTGCTCTTAGTTCCCCTAGCCAGCTGCATTGAGCATTCAATGACTCGCCCCAGAGGCAGACCGAGGAGAGGCACTCCCTGGAAGCCTCGACGACCCTCGATCACGCCTCCCGGCTCGACCTCCACTAAGTCCTCCCCATGCCAACAGACTAAGTATCCTCTTGTCTCCATGCAAATCCTGCAATTCAATTCCATGGTTGTTATTCCGCGCACGCCAATTTCAACCCCGCGGCTCTCCCAAGATCCCCTAGCGTATCCCTCTAACCCCATGCCCTTTCACGACCCTTTGGGTGATAGGGGCGATGACCCCTCTCTTCGTGGTGAGTCTGAGAGGGAAGCTCCACGTTTCCCTGAATCCTTTGATAGAGAACGAGTCAAAGAAATCCTGTCTGTACTGCATGAACTGGTTTTTGAACTAAGGCAAGAGGTAATGGATTTAAATTATCACCTCCAGGCCATGGATGCAAAGGTGGCGAGCTTTCTCAGAATCATCTCGTCCCTGCACGAGGCATTTCTCTCTGAGTCTGACGAAACCATTCCAATGGAGGACTCCAAGGTGGCTAAGGATGAAGATCAGTGCAAGGTGTCGAGTCCAGCAAGAGAAAGATGGAAGAAGGACGCGAACGGGGACGACACCAAGGGAGCTTAGCGCAATGAGGATGATGGCAAGCAGTGGGACGATGGGCCGACGTACATTGAGGAAGAGCCCTGGCTAGGATACCTTCACGCCACGTGGTTCGGCTACCAGCCAGGTGTTTAAACTTTTAGTATATGTTAGTCTTTAGAGTTTCCAGGTCTTGGATGATAAACAGTAGTAGTACTCTTTTAACTTATGACCGGTTTGACTAGTGGTTTGGATAGGCTGGCTGGACTGGTTTCCCCATGGATGGGGCAGTCTAGTAACTGCAGCCTGGTCAGATATGTATTGTGCTACTTTGCTTCAGATTTTGCAGGATCTTAATATAATTATTCATCTTATTTACAAAAAAAAAACAAAATGCATAACAGATCATTACCAAATCTTGCTGAAGTTTCCCGTGTTCAAAAGGCCGTGCGTAGAAATTTCATTAAATCACTAAAAATATGGCATAAAGAGTGACGTGGATGGGGTTTGACCCCATAACCTCCATCCATAAAATCAGATCTATTACACCTAGTTTTTATTATTGTGATATTGCATTCGAAATATTTATTATTATTATTATTATTATTGTTTTTGTTGAAGGCTGCTACAACAAACTTCAGAGACGATTTTCTCACAAACTATAAATTGGATTTGGTTGTAATTTTGTGGGAAGGTTCCTATGGTCGTAATACTTCTGCACGGCAAAAATCAGAGCCATCCTATGCATGGATCTCAAGATATAAGAGAATGGTTGGAAGTGATGATGTTGATTTTCTTGAAAACCGTGTATTGGGTTGGGCGAAAATTTTGTGGGAAGGTTCCTATGGTCCCAATACTTCTGCATGCCAAACATCAGAGCCATCCAATGCATGGATCTCGAGGTATAAGAGAAATGGATGAAGGTGACTATATTGATTTTATCGACAACCGTGTACTGAGTTGTCCTGAAATTTAATGGGTTATTTTATCATAACATAATGCACTTCCTGTCCAAAAATCATAACAACCCTGATCCCAGTTTGTGAGATATATTTAGTTCAATTTCTACATTTTGTATTTTGTTTATATATATATATATTTTTATATATTTTTTGTATATATATATATATTTTTATTTTTAATAAAACTAGAAATTTTATTAGCATTTGAAACAAATCAAATTGAATAAAATTCTTTTAGCAAATGGAGACAAATTAATTTTGAAATTTGAAGACAAAAATTGATTTAGACATCTTGTTCAAATCTTCAACAGTACCAAATCATTCATGAAAACAACTCATAGCCATTTCTTTGATATCTAATTTTTGATCTTCTAGATTGCAACAAGGCGCAAGAAGAGAGCATACTTATTCGTAACAAAAACAAGAACTGGAAAGCAAAAACATGGTTTTATTCATTTACCCTACCTGCTCTATGCTAATTAGATTTAACAATTAGTTACGTGTAATTAAACTTCTAGTGGAGCCATTCATGTAACAATAGTAAAATTATATTCATTTTCATTTTCACCCATGAAAAAATAGAAATCTCCAAAAAAGAACAGATTGAATTGCTGTGATTGTGATTTCACTGAATAAAAACAAAAATGAAATTTATCTAATCTAGTTCTTACTTGGAACCATTGCTCGATAAGGCTTTCATAGGCACATTGTTCCTCACTCAGATCATGCTGTAAATCCTCATTGTCCTCCGCAATCTCCTTCTTTCCTAATTGTTCTTTATTAAATATGCAGGATTCTTCGTATGTTAATTCTTCGTTCACCTCAGGAGGAGTAAATAAGATTTCGACTGTTGTCAAGATCTCCTCTTCTAGAGAAGAGGAGATCTTGACTTTTTCTAGGATCTGAGTGAGTTGTTCCAAGCCTAAATTCATTGTTAAACCATGTTAAAAAATGATTCTTACAGCAACCAAAACTGAAATCTAAATGAAAAAAACTTAAATAAAATCACTCTTACTAAAATGGAAAACAATTACTCTTCACAATTGCAGAAATTAAAACATTCCTAGTAGTTGGTAGGGACATTGAGGAGTCTCCTCTCACAAGCTTCTATGACCCTTAGAACCAACACATGTAGATCACACTTGCAGAAATTAAACACTCTTGCATAAATTGAAATTTGCAAAAATTGAAACTACTTTTACCTAGTTGGTAGGGAGAACATGAGGAGTCTCCTCTCATGAGATTCTATGACCCCTTACCAATACGTCTATATCACACTTGCATGAATTAAACACTCTTGCATAAATTGAAATTTGTAGAAATTGAAATGACTTTTACCTAGTTGGTAAGGAGAACATGAGGAGTCTCCTCTCACGAGCTTCTATGACCCCTCACTAAAACATCTAGATCACACTTGCATGAATTAAAATGAAAAAGAAACTAATACCTCAATCCATCATGCTTCCCCGACAGGGGTGCCAAAATGTTGGGCTCTAAAGATGTCCTAAAATATAACCTCTATGCATCATCCGAAGGTAAGCGCTGGCACAAGTGTTTTACTTGTCACCTACATAGGTTCTTACCTTCCGTTTTCAATACCTGTCCTCCAGCGATGAAACCCCTACAAAGGGACAACAATTGTAACAAAAGGAATGATAGTTGTTCTGTTCAAATGAATAGTACGACCTGCAAAAGGAACAACAATCGTAACAAGGGAACGACAATCATTATATTGGGCCGAACTAATGTTGTATTGATTGAGTTGTAGTACTTTCCCAACTATCTAATTTGTCAATCTGAGGTTCGTAAACTTACAAAGAACACACAAAGTATATGCAATATTGAAGTGGAACTAATCTAATCTAAGGTTTAAGCTACGACTAAAATTGAATCATTAATCTAATGCAGGAAATTGAAACACACGACTGAAATTGAATCATTAATCTAATGCAGGAAATTGAAACACACGACTGAAATTGAATAATTAATCTAATGTAGGAAATTGAAACACACGACTGAAATTGAATCATTAATCTAATGCAGGAAATTGAAACACACGACTGAAATTAAATTATTAATCTAATGCAGGAAATTGAAACACACGACTGAAATTAAATTGCTTAAATGAAATTAATCTAGGAATGAGAAATTGTGTGAATTAAATTAATCTAGGAATGGGAAATTGTGGAAATGAAATTAATCTAGGAATGGTGAGCTACATGAAGGAAATTAATATAGGAAAGGAGAACTACATGAAGGAAGAGCATATACAACATGTGAAGAGTTGAATGACACAACAACATATGTGATCTCACGCCAATGAAGCAATCCTACATTACAATAATGAAATCAATCTTCATAACATAATAATGAAAGCATGGAAACCAAAACTATGAATCAAAGCTAAGAATCCCTTTCTCTTTCAAACCCTAATGACTACCATTAATGAATACTCTAATAACCCTAATTACCCCCTCATGAAGAGAGAGCACTCTCTTTTATACATGAGAGCCTTAAAGATAAGATAACCATCTCATAATTATAGATCCACTATTCTCTCAACTATTTTCCCATTATTACAAAATATAATCCCTTCAAATCCTCACACATATCTCTCATATATCTTGGACAAGATATGACAACCAAAACTCCATGATCTTCTCTTTGGAATAGGCTCTGAATAACTATCTCCTTGAAATGGTGGAGGAGATATTCGAGAAGTCTTTTTGTATTAATCCTTCACATATTCCTACACATTACAAAGCTCACACATTTTTGACATATATATGAAAACATGTCAATTTTCTAACATTTAATCACAAATTCCTTTTAAATACTAAAATGAATAAAGTGGAGAATAATAAGGTGAAACCCAAGTATATTTATGAAAATGATATCATGAAAGGTTAATGGGGAGATGAAATGTGAAGAATAATGAAGGGAAAGTGGATGAAAATAAGACATTTCTGAGCCCCAACAACAAACACTCAAAAGAATGCAAAAAACATAATGCAATTTTTTTTCCAAACAAGAATTAACACATTCGCCAAATTATCAAAAGAAAATCTTTCAAGTTTCCATGACCAATTCATATAGAGTTTTACAAATTCTCTTTGTCTAATTTTTAAATGCAATAAATGATGTTCTTCTAATGCTTCTTTATTTTAATCAAAATGAAATAGTTCACAATTAAAATGGTATAGAAAAGGAAGCAAAATATCGTTCAAACAAATATTCTCAGAAAATAAATCAAAGAAAATTAAACTTACTCAAACAGAGATCCAAAAAAGATAAGAAATCAAGAAAATCACACTCTATAATCTTTAAAAAGTGAGGAGCAAGAAATGATATCAAATCTAGGTTGTGGTAAGCAATTGATTTTTAATTCATTCAATCAAAACAATATTGATAAGGAACTCAATGACCAACAAAACCTTGTAGACTCTTCCAATCAGGAAGATAACTAATGGTCTTGCGTAACATGGATTAAATCAATGAAAGGTAAAATAAACCAATCTCGCAATAGAGAAGGAGTTTTCAAGCTCAACAAAGATGAACAACAGTTCTTTGAACTAATCAAAGACAAAAAACAAATTGAGTACTCCTAGGTTAAAACCTTTGATCAACAGAGCTGAGAAGAACTTGAAAAACCTTAAGTTTCTCACAAAAAGGACAGGGTGTTGCTCCTTGCTTCAAAGAGATAGAACATAGTGGAAATATCTATAGGGATTCTAGGGAGTCCTAGTATGACAATGACACCCTAGTGCTCACTACAAGGGAGGGCCAATTTTGAAAAAGTTGAAAAAAAATGTTGAAAAAGGCTAAAAACTCAGAAAG
This sequence comes from Picea glauca, assembly GCA_000966675.3. Lineage (NCBI taxonomy): Eukaryota > Viridiplantae > Streptophyta > Pinopsida > Pinales > Pinaceae > Picea > Picea glauca. Next base: position 747,626 of record JZKD02S1673573.1, on the reverse strand, counting down.
GTCTAATCAATGACTCTGTGAAACATTCAATGAAGAAGAGGGAAGAGGAAATTTATTCAGAATCAAACACTAATCAGTATCTAATGATAGGAAAAGGCTTTAGATGATCCAAGGAAAGACTAGTCAAAGTCGATCCCTAGTGGAGTCACCAATTTCTATCATGGAATGTTTCCCCTATGAAATTGTGAAACCTCCCTTGGATTCCTAGACCCCTATTACCAAGAAAAAAAAGTACAAGTGGTTACTATATTCCTTTTATATCTAACTTAGCTAATCAAATGAGAAGAACAAAAGTGTGACATACCTTATTTTGGCAATTGTCTTCGGTGCTTCAATCCTTGGGATTGATTTCTAAGATCCTTAAGGAAAATAGGATCTTGCACAGAAAAACAAATATACCTTTCTTATACTCTATATAATTAACCAAAAAATATATCTATGAAGACTAAATGACAATAGAAAAGTAAATGTGAAAATACACATGCTTCAAGGAAATAGGCCAAGTATATTAATTAGAGAACTCAAAGTCGATACTTACAATTTGATTTTGAAGATGGATCATCTTCTCCAGGCTTTCCTCGTCCAAACCTTTCATGAATAATGTAAGATCAAAATAACAATGTTATTATTGATTTCTTTCCCCCTTTCACCATGAAAATGCCTCCAATTAATAGGCTTTTAAAGGCTCAACCACCTTGAGTATTTTTGTATTTTGTTGAGGATATGTCTCCATAGGTTATGATTATTTCCTTAGATAGAGACATGGAGTAAGACTTGAGCCAAACAAACCCAAACCTTGATATTTTTCCATTAGAATAAGGTGGGATTCACCTTGATTCCCTCAACCAACAGTGGCACCCCCATAAATATGAAGACAGGGCACCATGGAACCCCCTTAAGATGGTGTAGGGAGTACCAATTCTCCCTAAGAATAGGTCGGGGAGTACCAGTCTTCTTCACTGTCCAAATACTTGTCAAAATCCTAGGTAAAAAGGTATGTTTCGATTGCCAAATGATGGGGATTTTCCTTCCAACATTATTTAGGGGTTGTGACAAGTGTTACTATGGTGTTGATTGAGTTGCGACACTTACTAAAAGTGTATAAATCATGTTATGACACTTGCGACATTTATGACACTTGTGACACTTATGATGTGACGTTTGCGTCACATGAAAAACTTGTGACACTTAGAATGTGATGTTTTCGCCACGTGCAACACATTATACAATTGTGGAAATTTGACATGTAACATCATGGCATGGAAAGGCAAGGTAATGAGAGATAGTAAGTTCTCTTTCTAAATTGTTGATGGTTATTTCTTGAATGTATTAAATAAATGTTTTATGAAAGTGGTGATATTGCATGTGATCTTGTATTCTTATTGAATTAAGCTTGTCTTGAAACCCTCAATTTTGTGGTTAGATTAGGACTTACCCTCAATTTTCAACCTTGTTAGTTTGACATCTAGGGTTTAATTGTCATCTTTCACCCTTAGAATACACCTTGACACCTTTTATTAGATTTATGTCATAATTTTCAGCCCTTTAGGGCTTGATGTCTTGAATACTCTAGGATTGTTATGTTCCATATTCCATTTCAACAAGCATTCTATTACCTAAACCCTAGTTTAAGCTTTCATTTTCATCCCCCTTTCATTGCATTATTACTTTTTTTAAGGGTTGTTATGTTTGTCCTATTGTAACTTGTCATATTTCTGAAGTTAAACATCTTAATGAAATTTTTTATAATAACTATAGTTTCCTTGTTTATTTGTGGTGTTTGGGAATTCCCATTGACTTGTTTGAACTTAGTTAATACCATTTATTGGCTTGGAAAGACATGTCATGGAAAAGATAGGAATTTCATGGAAAGGAAAGGCATGGCATGGCATGGCTTGGAAAGGCATGACAAGGCATGTCATGGAAAGGTAAGGAAAGACAAGGCATGCTATGGAAAGGAAAGGAAAGTGGAGGGAAGTAAAGACACGTGATGGAAAGGCAAGGCATGGAATGGCATGGGATGGAAAGGAATGGAATGACATGGCAACGAAAGACATGGAATGGCAAGGAAAGGCATGTTTCAGAAAGGAATGGAAAGACAAGGAGTGACATGACAAGGCCAGGTAAGGCATGGCATGGCATGGAATGACAAGGCAAGGAAATTCATGGAAAGGAAAGGAAAGAAAATGCAAGGCATGGAATGGAAATGCATGCAAAGGCAAGGCATGGCATATGGATCAGTAAGGCCTTGAAGTGCCATGCCATGCCTTTCCTTTCCAAGATATTCCTTTTCTTTCCATGCCATGCCTTGCCTTGCATTGCCTTGCCATGGCATCCCAAGTAAAGACATGGCATGGCAAGGGATGACATGGAAATGCAAGGAAAGTGAAGGAAAGGAAATACATGACATGGAAAGACATAGCATGTCATGACATGGAAAGGAATGACATGGAATGACATGAAAAGGCATGGCATGGAAAGGTAAGGCATGGAATGGAAAGGTAAGGCATGGCATGGAAAGGCATGGAAAGGAAAGTCATGGCATGGAAAGGTAATGCAAGGCAAGGAAAGGAATGGAATTTCATGGGATGGCATGGAAAGGCATGACATGACAAGGAATGAAAAGGAAATACATGGCATGGCATGGAAAGGCAAGGAAATGCATGGCATGATGAGGAAAGGCAATGCAAGGCATGTCATGAAAAGGCATGAAAAGGAAAGGCATGGCATGGAATGGTATGGGAAGGAAAGGGAAGGCATAGAATGGCAAGGAAAGGAAATGAAAGGCATGGCATGACATGTCAAGGTGAATAAATGCATGGCATGGCAAGGCATGGCATGGAAAGGAATGCAAAGGAAAGGCATGACATGGCATGGCAAGGCAAGGCAAGGCATGGCATGAAATGGCATGGTAAGGAAAGTCCATGCATGGCATGGAAAGGAAAGTAAATGCAAGGCATGACATGGAAACGAATGCAAAGACAAGGCATTATGGATCAATAGTATAATGACACTACACCATATGGATTGAACATAAAACTATTTAGTGGCATCCCTTTCTATGTAAATCATATTACTTATGATAATCTGTGTTTCAAAACTATGAAGATACCTTAGATCCATGTTTCAAGTTTTGTGGATGCTTTTATGGTTATGAATTCATGGATGATCAATGATTTATCTAGTAAGTGCTCTTTATAAATTGTTAATGGTTGTTGCTTGAATGCATTAAATAAATGTTTTATCAAAGTGGTGATATTGCATGTTATCTTGTATTCTTCTTGAATTAATCTTGTCTTGAAATCCTCAATTTTGTGGTCAGATTAGGACTTACCCTCAATTTACAACCTCCTTATATTAACATATAGGGTTTAATTGTCATCCCTCACCCTTAGAATAAACCTTGCCACCTGTTATTAATTTCTATCATAATTTTCATCCCTTTAGGGCTTGATGTCTTGAATATTATAGGGTTGTTATGTGACATATTCAATTTCAACAAGCATTTTTTTATCCAAACCCTAGTTTAGACTTGTATTTTCATCCCCCTTTCATTTCATGATTACTTGTTTTAAGGGTTGTTATATTTGTCTTGTTGTAACTTGTCATATTGTTGAAGTTAAACATCTTAATCACAAATGTTATAAAAACTATAGTTTCCTTCTTTATTTGTGGTGTGTGGGACTTCCCATTGACTTGTTTGAACTTAGTTAATATTATTTATTGGCTTGGAAAGGCATGGAAAGAAAAGGCATGGCATGGAATAGTATGGTAAGGCATGGAAAATCATGGAAAGGTAAGGCATGGCATGGCAAGGAATGACATGGAAATGAAAGGCATAACATGGCATGGCATGGCATGGAAACTCAAGGTAAGGCAAGGCATGGCTTGGCTTGAAAAGGCATGTAAACTTTTCCACATAGACTTAAAATGTCATAAACACTTAATTGGATAGATATGAACTTTGTGATATAAAGTTAAGTCATATGTCTCTAGAAAAAATGTTTTTTATTTCTTAGAATGAGAAAGGTTTCTTTTTTTGTTATTCTTATTCCGTTGCAATCCACATTTTGATTTGACTTTTTCCTTACATAATGTTATGGAAAGTTATAGTTATTGTTGTATAGGTTAAAATAGGAAGCTAAATTACAAGACATACAAGGAGGGATTAGTCTATTTTAGATCATAGTGGTGTTCTAGGGATTTGTAAATGAAACAACCTATATTTTTGCCTTAGAAGGTTAGAACTTTGATTTTTACTTATCTTAGTGATTCGTTGCTTTGTATTTGTTGGGTTTACTTAGAATGATATAGACATCTGATATGTTACATACATTTGGACATATTTATGTGTTGCAGGATATTATTTTTATTATTATATGTTTATTATGATCATAGTTATGTGATTTGTTTAAACATGCAAATTGAAATGTGGAACTTTGGAGCTTCATGCACTACCCATATGTGCAGTATTTATTTCCTTTAGTATTATTGTCAACACCATTTAGGTGGGTCACATTTCTTTCCTCAAAATTTCTTTAGTGTATACTACGTGTTAAATGCTTTGTTAAATTTTACTAGTTTTGGGGTCTTTAAGTCAAGTAACTAGTACTATATATACACAATTAATATATTATGGCTCATGAACTTGAGTTTATTTTTCATTTAAAAAAAAAACATTTTTAAGAGATTAAGAATTGTCACTATTGACTGTATGTTAGAGTCCTAACCTACACATAGGTAGATCAATGTATCCAGATGTAATAAAGGTCAATATTATTAAGGCCTTTCAATAAAATAGAATAAAGCGGATGTAAGAAGACCTAATAGAAGCTTCCGCTTCTAGAAGGATCTTCCTCTAGATGCTTCTCTTGATAGACATATTTAGTATAAATAAGGGTCGAGGGTATGAAAACCCTAGCTTGAAGATTATTGTAAGAGAGTGCTACTCGACTGGAGGTTTCCCCCTCGAAGAGGCCTGTGAACATTGCTTTCAGAATCAAAGTGTTATTTTTGTTGTTGTTCTTATATCATTTCTGTGTTATTGTGGAGATTATGCTAGTTATATTACTGTTATTCTGCCATTTCTAGCATTTCATTTCTGTTCAACATACTTTTTATATTTGGTTTATTGCAAGTGGTATCAGAGCACTTTCCTTGGCAAAAATTGTAGGATTTTTTTTTCAGGGTAGAGATGTATTATGGCGTCTTTAAGCCACAGAGATCTGTCGTTACACGCATAAATCCGTGGTTGAGGGGTTCATACACGTAGGAAATACAAGTGGTTCTTAAGCACACATCTGTTGGCCAACCTTGTAACCCCTGTTGGTACCCCTTCGAGTGGTAGCGCATTAGACAACACATGTGTACGGATCAACCTATATTTCCTGAAGCCCTCTTTAGATAAACCTATAAACTGTCGGACTGCTATAGTGTCACTGAGAATAGCACTCGGGAAGATACTCTCTAGTACCTGGGTAGTCGAGTAGTATGGCTAAGGGTACAGTCTATCCTCCTTAGATAGTGCCCTAAGCTATTGGGCCGAGTACTACTGTTGGACCTCGCACGTATATCAGAGAGCTATAGCACAGGGAAAACCCTTTTCTGTAGAACCCTTGAATACCTAATCCTTGGGGGACAGAAACATAAACAAATTAAAACAGACAAGATCTATTGCCACACAACGCTGTTCGGGTTGCCAAGTAAATACGCATTTCTTTCTAGTTAATCATTTGGGGATTTCATCAATGCAGTATTCTTCAGACCGGAGTATAACTCCGTGGGTGTAAAAAAAAAAAAAATATGGAATTTTTTTCACCATTATTTGAGGCCTATTCCATTGGATTCATCTCTTCACCCTCATCACATTCATCCATATCACTTTTCAGAAAAAAAAATTACCCCACCCACCCCTTTTCAGTTCACCCATCCTAATGGCCCATACCCGTAGCCAAGACCTGGAAGCTCACTTCAACACCTTGCAATCTAGTTTCCTTGAAACCCAAAAAGAAGTGAAACAACTCAGTTCTATTGTTTCCTCCATCAATTCGTCCATCAATGCTACCATAAATACAACCATGCAGTCTTCAATGGAGGAAGTCAAACAAGAATTGACCACCCAACTTGAATCTGTCTTTGCATCACTCTGCACCAAACTGAAGATCCCTACAGATGACCATTTCTCTAAAGCACCTTCAAAGAATGAAGGTGAAAATTCCTCCCATTCCCATACCTTCCAGTCCCATCACTTTCAACGTGACATACGCCTTCCGTGGGTGGATGTGACCAAATTTGGTGCCTCAGACCCCACTAGTTGGGTAACCCAAATGGAACATTATTTCTCTTTATACAACATTACAGATGACTTGGACAAACTCCGGTATGGTGTTCTCCATCTAGATCAAGAACGTTGGCAATGGTGGCAATGGAGAAAAACTTCCCGTCAAGGGTATATTGCTTGGA
>JZKD02S1673573.1:678784-708688 GCA_000966675.3 Picea glauca | reverse complement strand
ACTATATCATCACATGGAATATGTCTTCACCTGAAATGGATCATTTTAACTCGCGAATTATTTTTCTTCATTATACATTCATTATTTATTACAAGTTGTAATTCTCAAATTATTTTTCTTCATTTATACATTCATTATTTATTGCAAGTTGTACTTTAATCTACCCATTAGAATCAATGCATATATTGAGCGTCATATTTATAACAAACTATATCATCACATTGGATGTGTCTTCACCTAAAATGGATCATTTTAATTTAATGTACTTTAATCTACTCATTCATCACATTGGATGTGTTTTCACCTGAAATGGATCATTTTAATTTAATGCATTATTAATACTCTAATAATAGTTTTTTAGTCTTTTATTTTAATATATAATTATTTTCAAAATTATCTCATTAATAATAATTAATAATAATATATAACAAAGAAAAATTATTATATTGTTGAAAATTTAAATAATTTTTTAGTTTTTCATTTTATTGTATAATTATTTATAAACTTATTTTATTCATCATAATGTATAATAAACAAAAAAATATTATTATTGAAAACATCTTTGATGGATGAAATAGCCTACCAAAATTAAAAATAGTCAATAAAACACACAAGAAGACATCATGAGTCAGAGGTTTTGAATTTGCAAAAATATTCTTATCTTTGAACATAAAAAACTTTAGGTCCATCTCCTCTTTAGTTCAATTCTATAAACATTTCAACTTTCAATAATTCCATGTATATCTTTTAAAACTTTAGGTCCATCTCCTCTTTAGTTTAATTTTATAAACATTTCAACTTTCAATAATTCCATATATATATCTTTTATGTTGACTTATTTTCTCAAATGTCTTATTCATACATATATATTCACTGTTTTTTTACATTTATTATAATGTTTACAGCTAATAAATTAAAAGGTTTAATAAATATATTGCACTTTGAAATTTTTTACATTTATTATAATGTTTACAGCTAATAAATTAAAAGGTTTAATAAATATATTGCACTTTGAAATATATATTAATATATGAAATATGCTATGAAAATCTGAGGCACCAAATGAAATGTCTAAAATTCTTTTTGTTAAATTGACATTGAAATTGTATATAAAATTTTATGTCAACTTGTAAAACGAGTAATACTGCTAATGCAAATCAGGAAAATTCATTTCTTTTTTCCAACAAGTTAATTACTAACAACCTTTTTTAATGATGATATAATAGTTAGTTCTTATGTGAAAGATAGTAAACCTTCACCACATGGAGGTGTTAAGTATTAACAACCTTTTTTTATGATGATATAATAGTTAGTTCGTATGGTAGAGATAGTAAACCTTCACCACATGGATGTGTTCTTTTGAAAGATAAAGAAATGAGACCATACATACCGTTCATAGAATTAATGAGATTATAAGTTCATCTTACACTTCTTTTTTTCATCATTATTAAATGAGACTAGACTATCTCCGAGAAAAACTATTTGTCAAAAAGCTGAATTATCAAAAGATATGCAATGGACTAATAGATGAATACAAATATAATTAAAAACATTTTTTTTAGATTTTTTTTTGAGAATTTTTTTTTTTTTATTTATATAGGGATTATGTAATCTCCCACTATCACTTGATGGGGTAATGGGGTAATGCATGTGGAAATACATGCAATATGGAGAGACTCTGTAATATTCCAGATATAAAAAGTATGTAAAACATAAATAAAATGCTAGAAATGGAAGATAAACAACAAAATAACCAGAACAACACCGCAATAACACTGAAATGATATCAGAATAACACCAGAAAGAGCACTTTGATTCTGAGAGCAATGTTCACTTGCCTTTTCGAGGGGGCAACCTCCAGTCGAGTAGAGCTCTATTGCAATAATATCCAAGCTAGGGTTCTCATACCCTTGACTCCTATTTATACTAAATATGTCTATCAAAAGAACCATCTAGAGGAAGATCCTTCTAGAAGTGGAAGCTTCTATTAGGTATTCTTACGTTCGACTTATTTTACCTTATTGCAAGGCCTTATTAATATTGACCTTTATTACATCTGAATATATTGTTCCACCTACGTGAGGGGTTAGGTCCCTAACATGTTCTCCCCCTTAAAAAAAACCTTGTCCTAAAGGCTTGAGATGTGGAAATTACTGTAGAATGGTAGCTGGTTCCCAAGTGGCATCTGTTGGAGTTGTATCTTTCCATTGGAATAACACTTCCTTGATGGTTCGATGGTGCAAGCAACGCTCACACTGGTCCAAAACTGCTTGTGGCTATAGCCAAATGGATCCTTTTTTGTCCAACTCGGGAAGGTTGGTTTGAGTTTGGCACTTAGTACCAATCACTTTCTTTAAGCATGAAACATGAAAAACATGATGTAGCTTATAATGACTGGGCAAAGCTAACTGATAGGCCACTTGTCCCACATGCTTGAGAATGGTATAAGGACCATAAAATTTGGGCACTAGCTTCTGAAAATGGTCAGTCTTGAGGGAATTTTGCTTGTAAGGTTGCAGTCGAAGAAACACCTGATCCCCTTCTGCAAATTGACGTTCAGAGTGACCTTGATCTGCTTGTTGTTTCATGTGATTCTGGGCCATGACCAAATTCTCTTTGAGGGTATGGAGAATAGCCTCTTGAACTGTATGCATTTGGTCAACCGCCTGGACCTTTGAGACACCTGGTAAATATGAGAGAACTGAAGGTGGATTTTGTCCATATACTGCTTCAAAAAGAGTCATGCGGGTAGTTGTATGGTATGAAGTGTTGTACCACCATTCAGCTAGGGGTAACCATTGAGCCCACTGATTTTGGGTTTCCGATGCAAAACACTTCAAATATGTTTCCAAACACTTGTTTACAACTTCAGTTTGTCCATCAGTCTGGGATGATAAGTTTTGCTGAGATGCAATTGGGTGCCTTGTAGCTTGAACAATTCTTTCTAAAAATTGTTGGTGAAAGTTGGGTCACGATCAGAAACAATAGAATGTGGCATGCCATGAAGCTTGAAGACCTGATCCATGAAAAATTGATCCACAATGGAGTTTGTGAAAGGGTGTCGAAGAGCACAAAAATGAGCATACTTGGAAAGGAGATCAACTACCACCATGATGACTGATTTATTTCCCAATTTTGGTAAGCCTATAATACAATCCATAGAGATATCCCTCCAAATAGTAGGTGGAATCAGAAGCGGTTGTAGTGTGCTAGGAGATTTGATTGTTTCTCCCTTGTTGCATTGACACACATCACATTCAGCTACAAAATTATGAACTTCTTGTTTCATACCATCCCAAAAAAAAGAACGTTTGACCTTGTCATAGTTTTTGGTAAACCCGGAGTGGCCAGCCATGGGTGTAGCATGAATCTCATAAAGTACTGTGGATTTAAGTTTGGACTGTTTACTTCAATACAAATGACCTTTGTATCGAAGCTCATCATGGAGCCAAGAGTACCCTGGGGAAACTGGAGAATTGGACTGCAATTATTGTATCATATGCGAACTTTAGGGATCGTGTAGCCATTCCTGGTGAACGGCTTGGAGCCAATCTGGTACAATTAAGGAGAGAGAAAAAAGGGATCCTTCATCTTCATATTTTCGGGAAAGTGCATCCACAACCACATTGTCTTTGCCTTTCTTGTAAATGATCTAATAATCATATCCAAAGAGCTTAGTCACCCATTTTTGTTTCTCTGGGGAGGAAATACATTGTTCCAGAAAATACTTGAGGCTTTGATGATCTGTCTTAATTTGGAAGCCTTGCCCCAATAGATAAGGGCGCCATAGATCAACAACATGCATAATAGCCAACATTTCCTTTAAATAGATTGATTTGCCCAAATTTCGTTCAGACAGTTGTTTGCTGGTAGAGGCCAATGGCCAACCCTCTTGCATAAGGACAATGCCAATTCCTTTCCCTAAAGAATCACATTCTAGGACAAAGGTCTTTATGAAATCAGGAAGGGCCAAGACTAGAGTGGTGCACATGTCCATCTTCAAAGTTTGAAAATCCTGAGCATCTGCTGGAGTCCAAGTGAAAGAATTCTTTTTAAGGAGTGTAGTGAGAGGTGCCGCAATCTTTCCATAATTATTAACAAACTTGTGATAATAACCTGTTAAGCCCATAAATCCACACAAGATTTTGAGAGTCTTGGGGTGAGGCTAGTCTTGCATAGCTTAAATATTTTTAGGATCCACCCTGACATCGTCCTTGCCAAAAACATGACCCAAGTACTCTACTTTTGACATGCCAAAAGAACATTTAGATTGTTTCAGTAAAAGTTGGTGCTGAGAGAGTAGATGGAGAAATCCATCCACATGAGAAACATGGTTTGTCCAGGTTTTTATATAGATGAGGATATCATCAAAGAAAACTAAGAAAGAATGACAGAGAAAAGGATGAAAGACATGATTCATGAGGCTTTGGAAGGTGGAGGGGACATTAGACAAGCCAAAGGGCATGACCAAAAACTGATAGTGGCCCTCATAATTTATAAAGACAATCTTAGGAATGTCTACCTCTTTCATACGGATATGGTGGTAGCCAGAATGAAGATCAAGTTTAGTAAAGAATCGGGTGGCACTTCATTCATCAAAGAGGTCATCAATAACAAGAATGGGATTTATTTTTTTAATGGTGAGTTTGTTGAGGGCACGGAAGTGAAGACACATGCTCCAAGAACTTTATTTCTTTGGGACCATGACCACATGAGAAGAGTAGGGGCTCATACTAGGGCTGATAGTGCTTGCGTCAAGTAGTTCTTAAACCATTTTCTCAATTTCATTTTTTTGGGAAAAGCGGTGATGATAGGGATGGATATTGGGAGGAAGGCTTCATGGTACAAGGGGAATGGAATGATCATGAACACCACGGGAAGGAGGGAGTCCCTAAGGAGTGGAAAATAACACTTGATGTTTAGAGATGATGGATTGGAGTTCTTGCGACACACAGGGTGTCTCAGTTGCTTTTATGGCATGGAGTTGGGCAATAATGTCAGAATGACCTTTCTTTAGCAGCTTTTCCATGCAATGGGAACTAATGATATCAGGTTAACCAACAGTGATGCCTTGGAACTTATATTGTTGGCCCTCCTGGTCAAATTGCATGGTTAATTCATTAAAATACATGAGAATGGGACCCAAAGTCCTTAGCCAGTCTGCACCCAACACAATGTCACAACCACCTATGTTGATAGCAAACATATGATATTTCAGGTGGTAGTCACTAATTTGGAGACACGCATTTTCACAATGCCCTCCACATTTCATGGATTTTCCATTGGAAATCATGATTTGGAAATTATTGACTGCATGGATATAACAATGAGTTTCTTGGGCAATGCGGAGATGAAAAAAATTATGGGTGCTTCCACTATCAACAAGAATGATTACCTTCCTATGCTTGGTGTAACCAATTAGATTGAGGGTTTAGGGAGTAGAGAAGCCAATGAGAGCATTTAGGGAAATGATCAGTTCTACTTCGGGAGGGTTTGAGGGAGGGGTTATGTCAGTGGGTTCAGGTGACTCAGACACAAGGGGAGTTTCAACATCCTATTCCAAAATATCCTCCGAGATGGCCATAAAAAGACTTTGTTCCTTACACTTGTGGCTCGAAAAATATTTTTCATCACAATTATAACAAAGGCCTTTGATTTGGCATTCAACCATTTCAGCCCTTGTCAATTTTTGGATCTTTAGTGGAGCAAAATGAGTAGTGGGATTTACTGGTTTAGTGCGAGGAATAAATGAGGGTTTCTGGTTTTGAGAAGAGACAACCTATTGTGCTTCCTTAGTTCTTTTAGTATCCTCCACCCAACTCTAAGGCCGATCCATGAGGACATGGGCACAAGTATCATCCTTGAGGCCACTGATAAAATATTCTCGAAAAAAAGCATCAGACATGCCCTCTCTATGAAAAGATAGTCGCTAAAAAACGACTATAAAGTCTTCCACTGTTCCAGATTGTTTCAAATTTTTCAAATGACCTAAATGGTTGGTGTCAGTGTCAAAGCGTTCATAAAGCTCTGCCACAAAGTGTGTCCAAGCAACATACCCTTGACGGACAGTTTTTCTCCATTGCCACCATTGCTAATGTTCTTGATCTAGATGGAGAACACCATACCATAGTTTGGACAAATCATCTGTAATGTCGTACAAAGATAAATACTGTTCCATTTGAGTTACCCAACTAGTGGGATCCGAGCCATCAAATTTGGTCACATCCACTCGTGGAAGGCATAGGTCATGCTAAAAGTGATGGGGCTAAAAATTATGGGAATGAGAGGATTTTTTAGCTTCGGTATGCAAAAGTGCGTCAGATAAAGGGGGATCTACAAGGATATGCAACTTGGTGCAAATAATCGAAATGACAGATTCAAGCTGGGTAGTCATGTCTTGTTTGGGGTCTTCTTTGATTTCGATGATTGATGTGGTGATGGAGGAATGCATGTTTTGATTGATGGTGGCAATATTGGCACTGAGTTGTCTCACTTCTTGTTGGGTCTCTGTGAAATTATATTGCTAGGTATTGAAGCAAGCTTCCAAATCTTGGCTACGAGTATGGGCCATGATGATGAGGGAACCGAAAAGGAGCGGGTGGGGTAAAACATTTTGCTGAAAAATGATAGGTATGAATGTGATAAGGGTGAAGAGATAAATCCAATGGAATATGTCTCAAATAATGGTGCAAAAATTTTCAGACTTTTTTTTACACCTGCAGAGTTATAATTTGGTCTGAAGAATACTGCAGTGATGAAATGCCAAAATTCTTAACCAGGAAGAAATGTGTAGTGATTTGGCAACTCGAACATAGTTGCACGACAATATATCTTGTCTATTCTATGTTTTTTTTCCATCCCCAAGGGTTAAGTATTCAAGGGTTCTACAGACAAGGGTTTGCCCTATGCTATAACTCTTTGATATATGCGTGGGGTCCAATAGTAGTAATCGACCCAATATCTCAGGGAACCAACTAGGGAGGCTAGACCGCACCCTTTGTCAGTGTTTCATGGAAACTTGCACAGGAGATCTAGCTAAAGCATGCACAAACAAATCTTATCAAGAAAAGGAAGAGAGATACAATATGGAAGAATGAGAAAATATATTCACACTACTCCAATGAGTCGATGATTGATGCATAGATGATGATCAATATGATACAATGAATGAGTGGAATACACTCATATATAGGGAAAATCATTCCACAATTAAGAAAATCAATCAAGCAATTATCTTTCCTTAGGAATGCATGCATGCATAATAGTGATGGTAAAAATAGAAAGTCTAAAATAGAACTAGTTAGTTAACTCCCACTAAACTAGTTTGTCGAAAATAAAAATTTCTCCAACACCCCCCCTTAACATCACTATGGAGTAAAAAAAGAGTCCCGGCTACTAGGCCATTTTAGGTACTCATGTACAATGCAACTAATGAACACTGAATAAAAGTGAGTAAAGAGGGAAAACCATGTGGGAACAAACCCCCCCCCTCAAAAGATAATGTATCAAAAGAATAAAATAACAACTGTTAGACAACTGTGTTCTTAACTGCAAGACAATCCCACAAATTTTGAAACTTCTGCTCACTGAAATTCTTCGTGAAGATGTAGAAATATTTATGGATCTGATGAAGTCCTTTGGCAACATGTTGGGGCTTGTACCTCTTGATCCTGTGGACCCATATTCACCTAAAAAAATTCCTTTCTGGTGGATGTGGAACCGGATTCCAAGTTTGGTTTTGTAGGAGTGAGTCATAATCCTTCTGCATGACTGCTTGCCATAATGGATTTCCCACAAAGCTATTGTAGTTATGTGGCTCAGTAGATTGAACCATATATCAATGCATGGGCATTGCAAGTTCTGAAGCTGAAAGTACATGAGAAGGCTCCTCATGGTGAGATCAAGTCATCCTCGAATCCAATGGATTCCCTGCAAGGCTGCTTGATGCCTAAAGTGTGGTCTATGCCTTCTTGGGTATTTGCTGAAGTTTTGACGATGGCTTCTTATCTGGTTGTACTACCTACTTATTTCCATGTACAAAATATGAGTGTATGGAATCATATATGATGTCTGAAACTGATGGAAGCACAAGAGTATATGCATGTTGCAGTGGAGGTGCATGAAAAGTACTCCCCTTATGTGTAAACAGAATAGAGAAGTCATCGTCATAAAACTTAGTGAATTTATACAACCTTGACTTGTGATCCACCTCACCAATTGTAATGATGGAATTGTCATACATGTCAAGTACAATAACTGAATCTGATCTAAATTCAACCCTTTTACCTATTTGAGTGATCTGATAAACTGAGAGTAGGTTTATAGAAAGCTTTGGAACTTGTAATACATTCTCAAAACTTCCATTAGGGAGTTCCACTCTTCCCTCTCCTACAACCACTATTGGAGTATCATACCCCATGATAATAGGAGGTCCAGAGCATGAACTCAAAGAGGTAAAAACTTCCTCTTTAGCTGCGATATGATGTGATGCACCAGAATCTATAATCCATGAATCATATGAGGAATTAATTGCAACCAAAGAATGATGATTACCTTTCTTAGGAACATGGTACTCTTCCTTCTTCTTCTTGGCTCCTTCAAGAATGAAGACTCCAAGGTTATTTCTCTGAAGTACCTATGTCATAAGATCGATCTTCTTCTTCATGCATGTGTATTCTTCATGATTTGGTTTATTGCAATATGTGAAATACTTTCCCTTCTTCTTCTTCCCTTTGGAATTTGAAGAATCTTTGGAACCTGAAGAATCCTTGAAGGGTTTGGAATATCCCTCCTTTTTTGACTCTGGATGTAATAACTTTTTTCGTTTCTGCTTCGATTTCTAATTGTATGATCCTTTTCCATCATGCATGGTGAGTGCATGTTCTTTGGGATCTTTCATGAGGCCCATCTGTATGAGTTTTGTCTACTCTTGTGTAAGAGACTCAATGAACTGAGCCAACGTAGTCATTTTCCAATTTGTTCCAAAAAGACATCTGCCAGAATGGAAATTGGAGACATATACAACGTATTCTGGTCCTAGCTTGGCAAAGATTGTTAGAATAAGTTGTTTCTCTTATGTAGACTTATCAATACCACATTCACCCAACATCAATAGGAAAGATTTAAATTTAGTAAAAAAATCTTGTATATTATCAAAGCTTTTAGGGTCTAAGGTATTCAACTCTACCTGAAGCATATGACCTCGCATCTCATCCTTATTTCCAAAGAGTCCTTCCAAGGTGGTCTAGATATCGTTTAGAGTCTTTCATGTGGAAACATGAAACCACAAATCAGTGGAGATTAACTCAAGAAGTAGTCATGTGGCCTCATCCTTACGGTTCGTCCATCTCATCTTCTCAATCGCTGATGTAGGTTCTGTTTCTTTCGCCATCGTCAAATTATATAGTCCTTTTCTTTTGAGTTGGAATGTCGCCTTGGGCTTCCAATTAAAATAATTGTATGGCGTGAGGATTACCACCAAGTTTGACTATATAATAGTTGTCATATCCATCTCTCCCACTATTTCTAAGAACCACTAAAAATTTACCCTCAATGAGCAAGTGAAAAATTAAGAAATCATGACAGAAATGACACTTTAAGTGAAAATTCGTATCAGTTTCAAGAGATGATCTTGCAACTTAATTTCTGAGAAAACGGTGAGGAGTCTAGTCGAACGGTTGAAAACCCACTTCCAAAATGGGCTTATTAACTTTTCGTGTGGGTCATTTCCTCCAAAACATAATATTTTGGGAGCAATGAATGTAGAAAGGTACGACCATGGATTCGTATCAATTTCAGGAGGTTATATTGTGACTTACTTTCTGAGAAAACGATGAAGAATCTCACCAAACGGTTGAAAACCCACTTCCAAAATGGGCCGATTTACTCTCTCTACAAGGCGTTTCCTCCAAAACGTAATATTTTGGGAGGAATAATTGTTGAAAGTTACAACCATGGATTTAGCTCGTTGAAACCCCAATTTTCCTTATTCTTTGGTTTGTCTGGCTTGCTCCAAGCAGCATAGCTCTGATACCATGTCAGTTTTTCATGGGAACCTACACAGGAGATCTAGCTAAAGCATGCACACACAAATCTTATGAAGAAAAGCAAGAGAGATACAATATGGAAGAATGAGAAAATATATTCACACTACTCTAATGAGTCGATGATTGATGCATAGATCATGATCAATATGATACAATGAATGAGTGGAATACACTCATATATAGGGAAAAACATTCCATAATTAAGAAAAACAATCAAGTAGTTAGCTTTCCTTAGGAATGCATGCATGCATAATAGTGATGGTAAAAATAAAACTAGTCAGTTAACTCCCACTGAACTAGTGTGTCGAAAATAGAAATTTCTCCAACACCCTTAGCCGTACTACCCGAGTACCCAGGTACTAGAGAGTATCTTATTGAGTGTTGTTCTCAGTGACACTGTAGCAGTCAGGTGATCGATCGGTTTATCTAAAGAGGGCTTCAGGTAATCTAGGTTGATCTGTATACAGGTGTTTTATGATGTGTTGCCACTTGAAGGGGTACCAACAGGGGTTACAAGGGTCACCAAAAAATGTGCGCTTAAGTACCACTTGTATTTCCTGCATGTATGAATCCCTCAACCATGGTTTTATGTGCGTAATAATAGATTTATGTATCTTAAAGACGTCGGAATATGTCTCTACCTTGAAAAAATTAACCCACAATTTTCTGCCGAGGAAAGTGCTCTGATACCACTTGTAGTATTCTAGATATAAAAAGTATGCAGAACAAAAATAAAATTCTAGAAATGGTAGATAAAAAACAATATAACCAAAACAACACCACAATAACACTGAAATGATATCAAAATAACACTAGAAAGAGCACTTTTATTCTGAGAGCAATGCTCACATGCCTCTTCGAGGGGGAACCTCCAGTTGAGAAGAGCTCTATTACAATAATATCCAAGCCAGGGTTCTCATACCCTCGACTCATATTTATACTAAATATGTCTATCAAAAGAACCATCTAGAGGAAGATCCTTCTAGAAGCAGAATCTTCTATTAGGTCTTCTTACATTCGACTTATTCTACCTTATTGCAAGGCATTATTATTATTGACCTTTATTACATATGAATATATTGTTCTACCTACGTGAGAGGTTAGGTCCCTAACATACCCTTTTACACACTTGGAATGCGTATGTATTGTATGATTGTATGATTGTATGAAATACATGTATGTTCTAAAGAAAACTATAACAATAGCAGGGTGAGAGAGAGAACATCATAGGGAGTCTAGGTCCAAACTTTCTTCTTAAACCACTATATATTTATTATCCACCAACAACCATGATAACATCATAAATACAAGGTAACAAAAGACACATGTATAAGGTTTGGATCATTACAAAATTCAATGAAATAAGTAGTATATTCCTTTTCATTTCCATGAGTCAATGAATCCCACATGTCCTCAATATTTCTAATCAAATTGATCAAAATTTATACACTTATGCAAGTCCCCCTACGAGACACTTCAAAGCCCTATATTGACAACCATTCAACATCTATACTAGTTGCATGTCTACTAACCAAGATAGCACTCAATTTGTGTCAAGAGAATATCCATTTGTTATAATATACATTCTCAAACCACCCTGTATCTAATTCTTAAATAGGAAGTCAAGCATATTGTTTCCATTATATATAGTATGTCCTTTTCGTAGAGTATATAGGACGTTCATTACAGTTTTTTTTAGCAATTATTTGATTCATTTAATTAGGGTTATGGAGTTGTGGAATAGTTGAACCGATAATTGGGAGAATGCCTCTGATAAATTAAATTATGCAAAATGGATGGCACATGTTTCCAAAAATGTCAGTACAGAGTCTACCACTTTTGCATTGGATTTTATCAAGGAGGGCACCATGTCATCCTTCAAAGGCCTTCAATAAAAATTGAAGTACACCAAGGATTTTGGTATAGTATAGACTCAAGAATTCAAGGACACTAATACTGAGAATAAACAAGAGGATAATTATTCCACCATGAACAAGGTCGAGGAGTAAAAGGATATTTCAATTGATAAGGATCAACAAACCAAGGATTCTTTAGTAAACATGACTCAAGAAACTGTAGATACCACTATGGATAAACCACATGCATATACGGATTATGTTGCTCAAAAAGAAATAAATAGCATATAGGCTAAAAAAACCAAGGATTATGTAGTATACATGACTCAAGAAACTATAGATATAACTATGAATAAATCACATGAGTATAAGAATACCGATTCTCATAAAACTAAGGATTTTTTTGTTCTAAAAGCTAAGGGAATTTAGTTAAATCTAGGGCCACATATCACATAATGATATGTTAAACTTTTAACATAATCACAATTTACTTAAGATGAAATGCCAAATAAATAGAATACAAGCTCAATAGACCAAGGATAATGTAGTAGACATGACTCAAGAAATTACAAATACCAATGTGAATGAATCATGTGAGTATAAGTCTTTTTCTACTTAGAAAGATAAGGATTTTGTTGTTCTAATAGCCAAGGGAATTCACTTAAATACCAGGCCACATATCACATAATTATATGTTACACTTTTAGCATAGTCACAAAAAATGAAATTCCCATGAAATGTTGCTTCTCTAGTCATGGTTGTTGCACAAGAAACATGTGATATGATGTAGAAAATTGATATGGCCTGAGTAAATAGGAAAGGAAAAGTGAAACCTTTACCTATTCTTAACTCTAAATACCCCACCCTAAATTTTTTTTTTAATTTATCGAGCTCAGCTATTTACACTATTAGTTTTTCATTCACTATAGGTCAATAACTAATGCAATGGGTGCATCCTCAATGATATTTTAACTTGAAGTTTAACGAGATTATAGTCCCATGCAATGCTTCTTTTCTTGTCATGGTCATTGCACTAGACTAGCTGATGCGGTTTATTAAAGGAAAAAATGTTGCTTTGCACCATAAAAGTCAAAATGCATTTGAAAACTTGGTTTCTTCCATTTTTATCTCATGAAACAATTTCACATACTCATGCATATATACCACCTGGTTACCATTGTGGTGAAGAAGTTACTCTGACATTTAATTTCATTTTTTAAGTATTAGTTTGCATCCATGGAATCCTCTAATAGATAGACACATATGTTGCAATCATAGGGATCATTAGACAAGGGAACAATATCTATCATAAGTATGGATGATCCAAAATGTATATTTTTCTTATAATGATTTTTACTAATAGTTTATCAAATCATGGATTTATCTTAAAATGTCTAGTTATAGGGGCAAGTTTATCAGATCATCATGACTTAATTTATCTTAATGTTAGGGGTAGAAATTGAGCATTTTAATAGTATTTTGGATATGCAGTTTATTTTTTTCAAAACAATGAATCTGAAATTATATATTACAAAAAAAATACATCCACTCTAATACAATGCTTACTTGGAGAAGAATTGATAATTCAAATATAAATCCCTCTATGCCTCATCCTTTTGACACTTGTAATCCATATATCAAATGTCCTAATTAGTTTTAGTTATGTATTAGGCTGAATTTTCCCATCATTGTATCTATCAATTTACTATATTTGGAAATATTCATTGCTCTACATGTAAAATGAAAATTAATTGCCTGCCAATAATTGACTCTATGAACACAAAACAAGAGAGTTCCTTTCTTAGAGATAACCCATTTGGAAAATGGATGCCTCTGGCCAGCTCTTGGATTTGTCTAGTTCTGGAATCAAATTTCATAACCCTGCCACTATCCTTTACGTAGAATACCAATAGTAGGAAGTTCATGAAACACGTAATAATCAACAAGCAAAGCATTGGAATTTAGGTGTTTGAAAAAAACTTCCTGATCAATTTAACCACAAAACCAAACAACAAATTCCAATATCAATATTGTGAAGTTTGGTGGAAACTTGACATAGAGAAATTAGCTAGTAGAACAATCACACAAAGCTTGTGAGAGAGAAAAGAGAAATAGAGACAAGCTTGAGAAAAAGAATGAATTGTATTAACTTACGAGAGAATATTAAAAATACACATGATATACGCTACAAGGTTAAATGAATGTGCCATAGTAGTGATATAGAGAGATCTCTACACTCACTGAAAAACTCTAGAGTGAATTGCAACATAGTCCTATTTAATTGACCATGCAGTCATTGGTTATATAGATAATCATAAATGGAGTGAGGAGAGAACCTTGCATGCACATGTGTAACACCTTTCTGGCGATGATCTGAAGGTAAGTTCACCTTCTGGAATAAAATTTCATAACCCCGCCACTATCTATTGCTTAGAATACCAATAGTAGGAAGTTTATGAAGGACGTAATAATCAACAAGCAAAGCATTGGAATTTAGGCATTTCAAAAAAAACTTCCTGATCAATTTAACCACAAAACCAAACAAAAAATTCCAATATCAATATTGTGAAGTTTGGTGGAAAATTGATATAGAGAAATTAGCTAGTAGAACAATAACATAAAGATTGTGACACAGAAAAGAGAAAGAGAGACAAGATTGAGAAAAATAATGAATTGTATTAACTTACAAGAGAATATTAAAAATACACATGATATTTGCTACATGGTTAAATGAATGTGCCATCGTAGTGATATAAAGATATCTATACACTCACTGACAAACACTAGAATGAATTTCCACATAGTCCTAGTGAATTGACCATGCACTCATCGGTTAACTAGATAATCGCAAGTGGAGTGAGGAGAGAACCTTGCATGCACATGTGTAACACCTTCATGGTGATGATTTGAAGGTAAGTGCACCTTCATGGTGATGATACCGAGGTGAGCATGCAACACTTGCTGATAATATTGAGGTTGCCATGCAAGACTCCACTCCACTAGTCTAACTGAAGTACACTGGAGGAAATACTAAAGAGGATGTGGCACCCTTGTTGGGTGTCAATTTTGATATTTTCACAATGCCCTTTCGCCTCTATTTTTTCCTTACATATGAATAAATTGTTCTACCTATGTGACGGGTTAGGGCCCTAACAGACCCTTTTACACACTTGGAATGAGTATGTATTGTATGATTGTATGAAATACATGTATGTTCTAAAGAAAACTCAAAAACTAGCAGGGTGGGAGAGAGAACATGATAGGGATTCTAGGTCCACACTTTCTGCTTAAACCACTATATATTTATTATACACCAACAACCATGATAACATCATAAATATAAGGTAACACAAGACACATGTATAAGGTTTAGATCATTACAAAATTCAATGAAATAAGTAGTATATTCCTTTTCGTTTCCATGAGTCAATGACTCCCACATGTCCTCAATATTTCCAATAAAATTGATCAAAATTTCCACACTTATGCAATTCCCCCTACGAGACACTTCAAAGCCTGATTTTGAAAACCATGCAACATCTATACTAGTTGCATGTCTACTAACTAGGATAGTACTCAATTTGTGTCAAGAGAATGTCCATTTGGTATAATATACATTCTCAAACAACCCTATATCTAATTCTTAAATAGGAAGTCGAGCATATTGTTTCCATTATATCTAGTATGTCCTTTCCATAGAGTATATAGGACGTTCATTATAGATTTGTTTTAGCAATTATTTGATTCATTTAATTAGGGTTATGGAGCTATGGAATAGTTGAACCGATAATTGGGAGAATGTCTTTGATAAATTAAATTATGAAAAATGGATGGCACATGTTTCCAAATATGTCAATGCAGAGTCTACCACTTTTGCATTGGGTTTTATCAAGGAGGTCACAATGTCATCCTTCAAAGGCATTCAATAAAAATTCAAGTACGCCAAGGATTTTGGTATAGTATAGACTCAAAAATTCAAGGACACTAATACTGAGAATAAAAAAGAGGATAATTATTCCACCATGAACAAGGTTGAGGAGTAAAAGGATATTGCAATTGATAAGGATCGACAAACCAAGGATTCTATTGTAAACACGACTCAAGAAACTGTAGATACCACTATGGATAAAACACATGCATATAAGGATTATGTTTCTCGAAAAGAAATAAATAGGATATAGGCTAAAAAAACCAAGGATTATGTAGTATACATGACTCAATAAACTATAGATATAACTATGAATAAATCACATGAGTATAAGGATACTAATTCTCATAAAACCAAGGAATTTTTTGTTCTCAAAGCTAAGGGAATTTAGTTTAATCTAGGGCGACATATCACATAATGATATGTTAAACTTTTAGCATAATCACAATTTACTTAAGATGAAATCACAAATAAATAGATACAAGCTCAATAGACCAAGGATAATGTAGTAGACATGACTCAAGAAATTGCAGATACTACTGTGAATGAAGCATGCGAGTATAAGTCTTTTTCTACTTAGAAATCTAAGGATTTTGTTGTTCTGATAGCTAAGGGAATTCAGGTAAATACCAGGCCACATATCACATAATTATATGTTACACTTTTGGCATAGTCACAAAAGATGAGATGCCCACGGAATGTTGCTTCTCTACTCAGGGTTGTTGCACAAGAAACATGTGATATGATGTAGAAAATCGAGATGGCTTGAGTAAATAGGAAAGAAAAAGTCAAACCTTAACCTATTCTTAACTCTAAATACCCCACCCTAAATTTCATTTTTAATTTATCGAGCTCAACTATTTACACTATTAGTTTTTCATTCATTACAGGTCAATAACTAATGCAATGGGCACATCCTCAATGATATTTGAACTTGAATTTTAATGAGATTAGATTCCCATGCAATGTTTCTTTTCTAATCATGGTCATTTCACTAGACTAGATGATGTGGTTTCTTAAAGGAAAAAACGTCATTTTCACCATAAAAGTCAAAATGCATTTAAAAACTTGGTTTCTTCCATTTTGACCTCACGAAATGTTTTCACATACTCGTGCACATATACCACCTGGTTACCATTATGGTGAAGACGTTACTATGACATTTATTTTCATTTTTTAACGATTAATTTGCATCCATGGAATCCTGTAATACATAGACAAATTTGTTGCAATCATAGGGATCATTAGACAAGGGAAAAATAGCTATCATAAGTATGGATGATCCAAAATGTATCTTTTTTTTATAATGATTTTTACTAATAGTTTATCAAATCATGAATTTAGCTTAGAATGTCCAGTTATAGAGGTAAGTTTATCAGATCATCATGAATTAATTTATCTTACCGTTAGGGGTAGGAATTGAGCATTGTATTAGTAGTTTGGATATGTAGTATTTTTTTTTCAAAATATTGAATCAGAAAGTATAGATTACAAAAAAATACATCCACTATAATACAAATCTTACTTGGAGAAGCATTGATAATTCAAATACAAATCTCTCTATGCCTTATCCTTCTGACACTTGTACTCCATATATCAAATGTCCTTATTAGTTTCAATTATGTATTAGGCTGAATTTTCCCATCACTCTATCTATCAATTTACTATATTTGGAAAAATTCATTGCTCTACATGTAAAATGAAAATTAATTGTCTGCCAATAATTGACTCTATGAACACAAAACAAGAGTGGTCCTTTCTTAGAGATAACACATTTAGAAAATGGATGCCTCTAGCCAACTCTTGGATTTGTCTAGCTCTGGAATCGAATTTCCTAACCCTGCCACTATCCTTTGCTTAGAATACCAATAGTAGGAAGTTTATGAAAGACGTAATAATCAACAAGCAAAACATTGGAATTTAGGTATTTGAAAAAAACTTCCGGATCAATTTAACCACAAAACCAAACAACAAATTCCAATATCAATATTGTGAAGTTTGGTGGAAACTTGTCATAGAGAACTTAGCTAGTAGAACAATCACACAAAGCTTGTGAGAGAGAAAAGAGAAAGAGAGACAAGCTTGAGAAAAGGAATGAATTGTATTAAGTTACATGAGAATATAAAAAATACACATGATACACGCTACATGGTTAAATGAATGTTCCATATTAGCGATATAGAGAGATATATACAATCACTGAAAAACTCTAGAGTGAATTGCCACATAGTCCTAGTTAATTGGCCATGCAGTCATCGGTTAACTAGATAATCACAAGTGGAGTGAGGAGAGAACCTTTCATGCACATGTGAAACACCTTCCTGGTGATGATATGAAGGTAAGTGCACCTTCTGGAATAAAATTTCATAACCCTTCCACTATCCTTTGCTTAGAATACCAATAGTAGGAAGTTTATGAAACACGTAATAATCAACAAGAAAAGCATTGGAATGTAGGTGTTTGAAAAAAAACTTCTTGATCAATTTAACCACAA
The DNA here is from genome assembly GCA_000966675.3 of Picea glauca. NCBI lineage: Eukaryota > Viridiplantae > Streptophyta > Pinopsida > Pinales > Pinaceae > Picea > Picea glauca. The sequence continues at coordinate 690,364 of JZKD02S1673573.1, read as the reverse complement.
AACCAAACAACAAATTCCAATATCAATATTGTGAAGTTTGGTGGAAAATTGTCATAGATAACTTATCTAGTAGAAAAATCACATAAATCTTGTGAGAGAGAAAAGAGAAAGAGACACAAGATTGAGAAAAAGAATGAATTGTATTAACGTACGAGAGAATATTAAAAATATTAAATGAATGTTCCATAATATTGATATAGAGAGATCTATACACTCACTGACAAACTCTAGAGTGAATTTCCACATATTCCTAGTTAATTGACCATGCAGTCATCGGTTAACTAGATAATCGCAAGTGGAGTGAGGAGAGAACCTTACATGCGCATGTATAACACCTTCTTGGTGATGATCTAAAGGTAAGTGCACCTTCATGAGGATGATACCCAGGTGAGCATGCAACACTTGCTGATAATATTAAGGTTGCCATGCAAGACTCCACTCCACTAGTCTAACTGAAGTACACTAGAGGAAATACTAAAGAGGATGTGGCACCCTTGTTGGGTGTTAATTTTGATCTTTTCACCATGCCCTTTAACCTCTATTTTTTCCTTACATCTGAATATATTGTTCTACCTACGTGAGGGGTTAGGGCCCTAACAAACCCTTTTACACACTTGGAATGAGTATGTATTGTATGATTATATGAAATACATGGGTGTTCTAAAGAAAACTTGAGCATTAGCAAGGTGGGAGAGAGAACATCATAGGGAGTCTAGGTCCACATTTCATTCTTAAACCACTATATTTTTATTATCCACCAACAACCATGATAACATCATAAATACAAGGTAACACAAGACACACAAACAAGGTTTAGATCATTACAAAATTCAATGAAATAAGTAGTAAATTACTTTTCGTTTCCATGAGTCAATGACTCATGCATGTCCTCAATATTTCTAATCAAATTGATCAAAATTTGTACACTTATGCAAGTCCCCCTATGAGACACTTCAAAGCCTGATATTGACAACCATGCAACATCTATACTAGTTGCATGTCTACTAACCAGGATAGCACTCAATTTGTGTCAAGAGAATATCCATTTGGTATAATATACATTCTCAAACCACCCTATATCTAATTCTTAAATAGGAAGTCACACACATTGTTTTGATTATATCTAGTATGTCCTTTCCATAGAGTATATAGGATGTTCATTATAGATTTGTTTTAGCAATTATTTGATTCATTTAATTAGGGTTATGGAGTTGTGCAATAGTTGAACCGATAATTGGGAGAATGTATTTGATAATTTGAATTATGGAAAATGGATCGCGCATGTTTCCAAATATGTCAGTATAAAGTCTACCACTTTTGCATTGGGTTCTATCAAGGAGGGCACCATGTCATCCTTCAAAGGCCTTCAATACAAATTCAAGTATGCCAAGGATTTTGGTATAGTATAGACTCTAGAATTCAAGGACACTAATACTAAGAATAAACAAGAGGATAATTATTCTACCATGAATAAGGTATAGGAGTAGAATAATATTGCAATTGATAAGGATCGACAAACCAAGGATTCTATAGTAAACACGACTCAAGAAACTGTAGATACCATTATGGATAAAGCATATGCATATAAGGGTTATGTTGCTCGAAAAGAAATAAATAGCATATAGGCTAACAGAACCAAGGATTATGTAGTATACATGACTCAAGAAACTATAGATATAACTATTAATAAATCACATGAGTATAAGCATACTAATTCTCATAAAACTAAGGATTTTTTAGTTCTAAAAGCTAAGAGAATTTAGTTGAATCTAGGGCCACATATCACATAATTATATGTTAAAATTTTAGCATAATCACAATTTACTTAAGATGAAATGCCAAATAAATAGAATACAAGATCAATAGACCAAGGATAATGTAGTAGACATGACTCAAGAACTTGCAGATACCACTGTGAATGAAGCATGTGAGTATAAGTCTTTTGCTACTTAGAAAGAAAAGGATTTTGTTGTTCTGATAGCTAAGGTAATTCAGGTAAATACCAGGCCACATATCACATTATTATAAGTTACAATTTTAACATAATCACAAAAGATGAGATTCCCATGAAATGTTGCTTCTTTAGTCATGGTCAATGCACAAGAAACATGTGATCTGATGTAGAAAATCGAGATGGCCTGAGTAAATAGGAAAGAAAAAGTGAAAACTTAACCTATTCTTAACTCTAAATACCCCACCCTAAATTTCATTTTTAATTTATTGAGCTCAACTATTTACACTATTAGTTTTTCATTCACTATAGGTCAATAACTAATGCAATGGGCGCATCCTCAATGATAGTTGAACTTGAAGTTTAACGAGATTAGATTCCCATGCAATGTTTCTTTTCTTGTCATGGTCATTGCACTAGACTAGATGATGCGGTTTCTTAAAGGAAAAAAAGTCACTTTACACTATAAAAGTCAAAATGCATTTAAAAACTTGGTTTCATCCATTTTGACCTCATGAAACATTTTCACATACTCGTGCACATATACTACCTGGTTACCATTATGGTGAAGAAGTTACTCTAACATTTAATTTCATTTTTTAAGGATTAGTTTGCATCCATGGAATCCTCTAATACATAGACACATTTGTTGCAATCATAGGGATAATTAGACAAGGGAACAATAGCTATCATAAGTATGGATGATCCAAAATGTATCTTTTTTTTATAATGATTTTTACTAACAGTTTATCAAATCCTGAATTTATCTTAAAATGTCCAGTTATAGGGGTAAGTTTATCATATCATCATGACTTAATTTATATTAATGTTAGGGGTAGGAATTGAGCATTGTAATAGTAGTTTGGATATGTAGTTTATTTTTTTCTAAACACTGAATCAGAAAGTATAGATTACAAAAAAAATACATCCACTATAATACAAAGATTACTTGGAGAAGCATTGATAATTCAAATACAAATCCATCTACGCCTTATTCTTCTGACACTTGTATTCCATATATCAAATGTCCTAATTAGTTTCAATTATGTATTAGGCTGAATTTTCCCATCACTGTATCTATCAATTTGCTATATTTGGAAAAATTCATTGCTCTACATGTAAAATGAAAATTAATTTCTTGCCAATAATTGACTCTATGAACACAAAAAAAGAGTGGTCCTTTCTTAGATATAACCCATTTGGAAAATGGATGCCTCTAGCCAACTCTTGGATTTGTCTAGTTCTGGAATCTAATTTCATAACCTTGCCACTATCCTTTGCTTAGAATACCAATAGTAGGAAGTTTATGAAACATGTAATAATCAATAAGAAAAGCATTGGAATTTAGGTGTTTGAAAAAAACTTCCTGGTCAATTTAACCACAAAACCAAACAAAAGATTCCAATATCAAAATTGTGAAGTTTGGTGGAAACTTGTCATAGGGAACTTAGCTAGTAGAACAATCACACAAAGCTTGTGAGAGAGAAAAGAGAAAGAGAGACAGGCTTGAGAAAAAGAATGAATTGTATTAACTTACGAGAGAATATTAAAAATACAAATGATATATGCGACATGGTTAAATGAATGTGCCATAGTAGTGATATAGAGAGATCTATAAACTCACTAACAAACTCTAGGTGACTTGTCACATAGTCCTAGTTAATTGACCATGCAGTCATCGGTTAACTAGATAATTGCAAGTGGAGTGAGGAGAGAATCTTGCATGCACATGAGTAACACCTTCCTGGTAATGATTTGAAGGTAAGTGTACCTTCTAGAATCAAATTTCATAACCCTGCCACTATCCTTTGCTTAGAATACCAATAGTAGGAGGTTTATGAAACACGTAATAATCAACAATCAAAACATTGGAATTTAGGTGTTTGAAAAAAACTTCCTGATCAATTTAACCATAAAACCAAACAAAAAATTCCAATATCAATATTTTGAAGTATGGTGGGAACTTTTCATAAGAAACTTAGCTAGTAGAACAATCACATAAAGCTTGTGAGAGAGAAAAGAGAAAGAGAGACAAGCTTGAGAAAAAGAATGAATTGTATTAACTTATGAGAGAATATTAAAAATACACATGATATACACTACATGGTTAAATGAATGTTCCATAGTAGTGATATAGAGAGATATATACACTCACTGATAAAATCTAGAGTGAATTTTCACATAGTCCTAGTTAATTGACTATATAGTCATTGGTTAACTAGATAATCGCAAGTAGAGTGAGGAGAGAACCTTGCATGCGCATGTGTAACACCTTCATGGTGATGATCTGAAGGTAAGTGTACCTTCATGGTGATAATACTGAGGTGAGCATGCAACACTTGCTGATAATATTGAGGTTGCCATGCAAGGATCCACTCCACTAGTCCAACTGAAGTACACTAGAGGAAATACTAAAGAGGATGTGGCACCCTTGTTGGGTGTCAATTTTGATCTTTTCACCATGCACTTTCACCTCAATTTTTTCCTTACATCTGAATATATTGTTCTACCTACGTGAGGGGTTAGGGCCCTAACAAACCCTTTTACACACTTGGAATGAGTATGTATTGTATGATTGTATGAAATACATGGATGTTCTAAAGAAAACTCAAACAATAGCAGGGTCGGAGAGAGAACATCATAGGGAGTCTAGGTCGTCACTTTCTTCTTAAACCACTATATATTTATTATCCACCAACAACCATGATAAAATCATAAATACAACGTAACAAAAGACAGACGTATAAGGTTTGGATCATTACAAAATTCAAGGAAATAAGTAGTATATTCCTTTTCGTTTGCATGAGTCAATGACTCCTACATGTCCTCAATATTTCTAATCAGATTGATCAAAATTTGTACACTTATGCAAGTCCCCCTACGAGACACTTCAAAGCCTGATATTAACAACCATGCAACATCTATACCACTTGCATGTCTACTAACCAAGATAGCACTCAATTTGTGTCAAGAGAATATCCATTTGGTATAATATACATTCTCAAACCACCCTGTATCTAATTCTTAAATAGGAAGTCGAGGATATTGTTTCCATTATATCTAGTATGTCTTTTCCATAGAGTATATAGGACGTTCATTATAGATTTGTTTTAGTAATTATTTGATTCATTTAATTAGGGTTATGGATTTGTGGAATAGTTGAACCGATAATTGGAAGAATGCCTCTAATAAATTAAGTTATGTTTCCAAATATGTTAGTACATAGTCTACCACTTTTGAATTGGTTTTTATCAAGGAGGGCACCATGTCATCCATCAAAGGCCTTCAATAAAAATTGAAGTACGCTAAGGGTTTTGGTATAGTATATACTCAAGAATTCAAGGACACTAATACTGAGAATAAACAACAGGATAATTATTCCACCATGAACAACGTCGAGGAGTAAAAGGATATTGCAATTGATAAGGATTGACAAACCAAGGATTCTGTAGTAAACACGACTCAAGAAACTGTAGATACCACTATGGATAAAACACATGCGTATAAGGATTTTGTTGCTCAAAAAGAAATAAATAGCATATAGGCTAAAAAAACCAAGGATTATGTAGTATACATGGCTCAATAAACTATAGATATAACTATGAATAAATCACATGAGTATAAGGATACTAATTCTCATAAAACTAAGGAATTTTTTGTCTTAAAATCTAAGGGAATTTAGTTAAATCTAGGGCCACATATCACATAATGATATGTTAAAATTTTAGCATAATCACAATTTACTTAATTTGAAATGCCAAATAACTAGAATACAAGCTCAATAGAACAAGGATAATTTAGTAGACATGACTCAAGAAATTGCAAATACCACTGTGAATGAAGCATGTGAGTATAAGTCTTTTGCTACTTACAAAGCTAAAGATTTTGTTGTTCTGATAGCTAAGGGAATTTAGGTAAATACCAGGCCACATATCACATAATTATATGTTACACTTTTAGCATAGTCACAAAAGATGAGATGCCCACGAAAATTTTCTACTCTAGTCATGGTCGTTGCACAAGAAACATGTGATATGATGTAGAAAATTGATATGGCCTGAGTAAATAGGAAAGAACAAGTGAAACCTTGACCTATTCTTAATTCTAAGTACCCCACCCTAAATTTCATTTTTAATTTATCGAGCTCAACTATTTACACTATTAGTTTTTCATTTACTATAGGTGAATAACTAATGCAATGGGTGCATCCTCAATGATATTTGAACTTGAAGTTTAACAAGATTATATTCCCATGCAATGTTTCTTTTCTTGTCATGGTCATTGCACTAGACTAGCTGATGGAGTTTCTTAAAGGAAAAAATGTCACTTTGCACCATAAAAGTCAAAATGCATTTAAAAACTTGGTTTCTTCCATTTTGATCTCACGAAACGTTTTCACATACTTGTGCACATATACCACCTGGTTACCATTATGGTGAAGAAGTTACTATGACATTTAATTTCATTTTTTAAGGATTATTTTTCATCCATGGAATCCTCTAATACATAGAAACATTTGTTGCAATCATAGGGATCGTTAGACAAGGGAACAATAGCTATCATAATTATGGATGATCAAAAATGTATCTTTTTTTTATAATGATTTTTACTAACAGTTTATCAAATCATGAATTTATCTTAAAATGTCCAGTTATAGGGGTAAGTTTATTAGATCATCATGACTTCGTTTATCTTAACGTTAGAGGTAGGAATTGAGCACTGTAATAGTAGTTTGGATATGTAGTTTATTTTCTTCAAAACACTGAATCTGAAACTATAGATTACAGAAAAAATACATCCACTATAATACAAAGATTACTTGGAGAAGCATTGATAATTCAAATACAAATCCCTCTATGTCTTATCCTTCTGACACTTGTACTCCATATATCAAATGTCCTAATTAGTTTCAATTAAGTATTAGGAAAAATTTTCCCATCATTGCATCTATCAAGTTACTATATTTGGAAAAATTCATTGCTCTACATGTAAAATCAAAATTAATTTCCTACCAATAATTGACTCTATGAACACAAAACAAGAGTAGTCCTTTCTTAGAGACAACCCATTTGGAAAATGGATGCCTCTGACCAACTCTTGGATTTGTCTAGTTTTGGAATCAAATTTGATAACCCTGCCACTATCCTTTCCTTAGAATACCAATAGTAGGAAGTCTATGAAACATGTAATAATCAACAAGCAAAGCATTGGAATTTAGGTGTTTGAAAAAAACTTCCTGATCAATTTAACCACAAAACCAAACAACAAATTCCAATATCAATATTGTGAAGTTTGGCAGAAACTTGTCATAGAGAACTTAGCTAGTAGAAAAATCACACAAAGTTTGTGAGAGAGAAAAGAGAAAGATAGACAAGATAGGGAAAAATAATGAATTGTATTAACTGAGGAGAGAATATTAAAAATATAAATGATATACACTACATGGTTAAATGAATGTGCCATAGTAGTGATATAGAGAGATCTATACACTCACTAAAAAACTCTAGAGTGAATTGCCACATAGTCCTAGTTAATTGACCATGCAGTCATCGGTTAACTAGATAATCGCATGTGGAGTGAGGAGACAATCTTGCATGCACATGTGTAACACCTTCCTGGTAATGATCTGAAGGTAAGTGCATCTTCTGGAATCAAATTTCATAACCTTGCCACTATCCTTTGCTTGGAATACCAATAGTAGGAAGTTTATGAAACACATAATAATCAACAAGCAAAGCATTGGAATTTAGGTGTTTGAAAAAAACTACCTGATCAATTTAACCACAAAACCAAACAACAAATTCCAATATTAATATTGTGAATTTTGGTGGAAACTTGTCATAGAGAACTTAGCTAGTAGAACAATAACATAAAGCTTGTGAGAGAGAAAAGGGATGAGAGACAAGCTTGAGAAAAAGAATGAATTGTATTAACTTACGAGAGAATATTAAATATACACATGATATACGCTACATGATTAAATTCATGTTCCATAGTAGTGATATAGAGAGATCTATACAGTCACTGACAAACTCTAGAGTGAATTCCCACATAGTCCTAGTTAATTGACCATACAGTCATCGGTTAACTAGATAATAACACGTGGAGTGAGGAGAGAAACTTGTATGCACATGAGTAAAACCTTCCAGGTGATGATCTAAAGGTAAGTGCAACTTCATGGTGATGATACCGAAGTGAGCATGCAACACTTGCTGATAATATTGAGGTTGCCATGCAAGAATCCACTCCACTAGTATAATTGAAGTACACTAGAGGAAATACTAAAGAGGATGTGGCACCCTTGTTGGGTGTCAATTTTGATCTTTTCAGCATGCCCTTTCACCTCCATTTTTTCCTTACAAACATTCATTTTTTCTTATGTGCATCCATCCTCATGGTATAATGTGCACAAACAAGGTATACGATGCCTTTTGGAAAGACACTCTTAATGTTTCCTTGTAAATGACAATTAAATATAATTTTTCAATTTACTCACTGAAAATGAGTAATTATAGGAATTCACTTTGTTTCATGAGCATTATAGGAATTGCAGGTTGATATAGTTCCAATTGTTCCAAGTAAGAATTTTCACTTGGAGGTAATCCACTAGTCTATGGAGATGGTGAAATGTCTATTTTATCCTTTCCATGGTGCTCAATACCTAACATTCATATCAAGTCAAAATTCAAAGGTAGTTATTAGAGGAAAATCACAGGAAATCCATAGACAACTATTACAAGAAATTCAGAATACAATTATTACAAGAAATTTGTAGGTAGTTATTACAAAAAATCTGGAGTTCACACAAAGATTCAGGGATTTGATTCTAGAAGTAAGGAATAAGGATAATATTATTAGAGAATCAAGGACATGATGCAAAAGATCAAGGAATAACCATGACAAATACTATAATGGAGATCTGAGCATATTTTTTGTAATCAGTTCTGAAAAATAGAGTTTCGAGGAAGTGATACTCAAAGGGAATTTTAGGAATGATGATGGAAATCAACAAATTCCATGACATGGGTTTTGTGTTGAATAGGTCCATTTAGGTTAATCGTGCGATAGAACCATGAAAAATTGCATGATGTTGGTTGTACGTGCAGATAATCAAAATAAAATTGCTCACATTTTCCTGTAGCGGTCGATTTCCAATTTTCTTAATGTGTACAATCCGTCTTGGATTTCATTGGTTAGTTATAGGAATGGTGATTTGGTAATTGAAAATTTTGTATAAATACATCCTCAAATATAATTATATTGATAAATCAATTGAAGTGGATATATTATGATTAGACATGTCAAAACTTTTGTAACTCCTAATATTTTCTGAAACTATCAATACAATGGAGTTCTTATTTTAATTGATGTGTTAGATATTTTCAAACCAGGATGAGCTTCCTTAACAATATATTCCAGGAGCCCCCCCTGGTCTATGTCATATTTATGTAATTTATTTTAGAATTTTTCTTTTGTTACATGCATGCACTATTTTTGTTTCTTGTAGAAGTAGAATTCATTCTAGTTGGCTTGCAGGCAAATGTTACTTTGATTATGTGATATATGATTGTTCTAGATCTAGATGTTAAAGATAACAATGTGATTTATTGATCTTTCATATTCCATGCCACACAAACAATATTCACACTAATATACTCAGATTTAACTAAGACTTCAATCCTTTATGCATTTCTTATGTTTCTTTTCATCCAACCCTTCAACTCACATCTTGAGATAACCCTATTGGCCTTGAAACTTGGTTGAATAAAACAAAGTGTGTTTACAATTAGACATACTTTGACAATAAATTATTTACTTGTGATCTGATTCCCTACCATAGATAGTCAACTCTGAGTGATCATGACCAAGATAACCATTTATGTTTGTGGCAGTGGCATTTTACTGCTTTGATTTTTAGTAGGAGTCCATAGGAAATTTCAAGACTAGTTCTGCACATATTGTGCCTGTGTCTCACAATCTTACTTACCCGGATTGATAATAAATGATGAGGAATATAGACCACTAGATCAAAACAAAAAACATCATATAGTGGAGAATATTCTCATCGAGGGGAGAATATATATGATCAGGGGAGCCTTCAACATAGAATAGTCAACCTAGGAAAAGAAATACTATATGAATGTGTAATATCTCCGACACCGCCCCCCCCCCAAAAAAAAAAAAAAATACTAGGGTGTAAATGATGAATGGGTATTGAAAACCAAGGCCATGTTAGGTACCCATTATATGATGCATCTAAGAATGAAACACTTAAAATAGAGGAAATAGAGAAAATATCATGGGAAAAGAACACACTTAAAGTAAAATGCATCAAAAAAGAAGAAGGAAGAAAGGAATTTTATAAGAAATTGTGTCCTTCACTCCAAGATGATCATGTAGGAAGTGGAACTTCTTATTAGTAAATGTCTTGGTTAAGATGTTTGCAGTTTTTTTGGTGGATGGATAGTACTACAAATTACCATCTCTTTGATGTATTTCATATGGATCTTGATGTGTTTCGTCCGTTTCCAATGCACTGGGTCTCTGCAATACTTGAAAGTACTCTAATTGTCACATAAATGATAGTTATATGGTGGAACTAGATGCCAATATCAGTGAGGAAGTTCTAAAGAAAAAGTGCCTCAATAGTTATGTTGACCTCTCCGTTGTACTCAACCTCTACTAGTGATAAAGCAATTGCTGACTATTTTTTGCTCAACCAACATATGGGAGTGGAACCCAAAGTATGCATGTACCCAAAAGTGGAATTTTAGTCCATGTTATTTCCATCCTAATCAAAATGTGAAGCCCATGATATCCAATTCACAAATTTCTATATAATGGATCCCATAACCGGTGTTTCCTTGAACATATCTGAGGATGCACTTGATAGACTTCTAGTGTAGTTCATGCAACTCTTGCATGTATCTGAAAAATTCCCCTATTGCATATGAGAGATCCAATTGGGTGTGGGTGATATACTGAAAGCTCCCCACAATCTTTCAATACAAGGTGTTGTCCACCAATGGTGTATCATGACCATCCTCAAGATGTATCCAAGACAAAAGGGGTGTGGCTATAGACTTACAATCAGTCACATGGATTATAACCAAGAGATCCCTGACATACTTAGTCTGAGACAACTTGTCATGAAAAATGTCTTTGACCACATAAATTATTGAGGTTGGAATTTCTATGATTAGGAGGTAATCAACATTTTAAACTAAGATCAACAAGGAGTTTGAGGTTCTCATCATGTATACATTTGGATATGATTTACATCTAGAAAAATACTGAGAACTTTTTTTTCATCCATCTTAGAATATCATGCTGTAGGAACCTACTTGATGGCATAGAGTGACTTTTTTAGTCAACATACTAAGGATGAATTCTCTCTGAACCCACGAGGTTGATCCATGTAAATATATTATGAGAGATCCCAATAAAGAAAGGAATTATTCACATACATTTGGAGAACTTCCCACCCCATGGTTGCTGCAATGGAAAGGTCCAATTAGATGGAGTCCATATTTTCTACTGGAGAAAAGGTATCATCATAGTCTATCCCCTAGATTTGATGAAAACCTTTGGAAACCAGTCTTTCCTTGTACTTTCTCACTTTTCCATCC
>JZKD02S1673573.1:636123-664594 GCA_000966675.3 Picea glauca | reverse complement strand
GGTCAGTTTTACTTTGTCGCTAAATGTTTGCGTTGTGCACCTTATGCCTATGGTCGTTTATTGATGTAGTTACTCGTCGTGTGCCTTTAGTCTTCTTGTGATGAATATCGTGGTCACATCTTGTCGGTTGTCCAGGGCGTCGCACAGTTAGCGTGTTGTTACCTCTACACGCGCGCACACACTTAAGAAAAATAAAATAAAATTTGCACCTGTTATTAGAATGGTTGTCGTAACGAGGCGGTTCGTTACATAATAAGTAATATTCGCAAAGGTTTCTACGTCTCAAATCTCCAAGTGTTCGAGACAAGTCCGCGATCCACCACACATACAAGCCAACACAACACAACAACAAGCCACAAACGTTTCAGAGGAGAATCCCGCAAGAGCTAATCTCGTTGCACAACTATAGCCTCTGCATAGGTATATGGGTCTGAATCTAGATCCATGAAAAAATTCATGGGAATCACTGGTTCAATAGATGTTAGTGAATGAGGATGATATTCAAACTGGCACCTCATCCTCCTCGGATTTTTTGGATCCCCCACAAGGTCACCTGCTACCTATAGGGTGGTTTGTGCCCACTCGGGCATCTGTTGTAGCTCATCATATGCATGCTCATAACTTTCCAAATCAGATTTGGAAGTCATATATTAACCATGATTTGAATGAGTGGACTCATCATCTATGATGTTTGGTGTAGAAATATATAGCAAGGTCTTTTCATGTGGCTCCAATGGTGCATGCAAGGGAATTTACTCAAACTAGACACTTCACTCAATAATGATGTTGTTCATTGAGGGATCAATCAACCTACAACCATTCACACCATCAGGATATACCATGAATATGCATGTGATGCTCTGAGGATATAATACTTTCCTCTTTTTGGAGGGTATGCAATCCCACGTGCCTGATCCAAATATTCAGAAGTGGGTGAATTTCGGTTTGTTGTTGCTCCATGCCTCAAAGAGAGTCTTGTACTTGACATATCTGTGAGGATATATGTTATGAATTTAGTTTTCATATTTAAGTACCTCATCCCAAATATTGGAAGGAAGAGACCTTCCATGCAACATGCAAGTGACCATCTCTTTGAGGGATTTGTTCTTCCTCGTAGCTACTCCATTTTGTTTTGGGGTGTATGGTATTGTATGTTGCGGTTGTATACATGCCTATGAAAAAGTATGCTAGACATATTGGTTCACATATTCCCCCCCATAGTCTATCTGAAGGATCTTAATATTCATCCCATATTGAGTCTCTACATGATATTTGAAGTCTTTGAGATGCTTAAAAACTTCATACTTCTTCTTGAGAAAATACACCTAAGTGTATAATGAGAAATCATAAATAAATATAATCTCACACATAACCTTGCTAATGGATGGATGCAGAAAGGGTCCCATGATATCCCTGTGGATGAGCTACAAGGGAGAGGAGGCCCTCCGAGCCTTCCCCTTCTCAAAATTCTTTTGAGGATTTTTTCTAAGAACACATCCTTGAAAAACTTGTTTGGAAAAGTGTATGTTGGGAAAGCCTGTAACCATTCCCTGTTGGCTGAGTTGTTGCATGTTTTTGAAGTTTATATGACCAAATATCTTGTACTAGAGTCGACTATCATTATCACATGCATCAATAGTAAATCATAATCATATTTAGCAATAGAATTACTGAATGTATACAAATGACATGGGTGATTTACCTCACCAACAATAATCCTAGAGTTATAATTCATGTCATATATGTTTATGAAATCATATGTGAATTCCACCCTTTTTCTTGTTCCTAAATGCACTATCTGATATACATAGAGTAGATTCATAGAGATTTTTGTAACATGCAAGATTTTCTCAAAAATTCTATGTTGGAGTTCTACTCTCCCTTGTCTAGTGACCTTCATTGGGGTACCATCTCCCATGAGGATGGGAGGACCCATGCATGCATTAATAGAATATAAACATTTTCTGAGGCTATCATATGATGGGATGTGCCAGAATATAGGATCCATGCATTAGGAAAAGAATGAATAGAAATTAATTCATGATAATTACCTCTTTTGTATGGAGGTTGGTATCCTAGATTCTTCTTGGCATTCTCGAGAATACAGTCCCCAAGATTTGTTTTTTGAAGCTCCTTCACCATGAGATATATTTTATTTTTCATGCATGATTATTTGGGATGGTTGTTGCAGTTGCAGTAGTCACATTTAGACTTCCATTTCTTTCCCTTTCCACCTTTGCATCTAGAGGAATCATTGAAGGGTTCAAAATTTCCTTCCTTATTTTGTTCAGGATGTGCCTTGCCCTTTCCTTTATGATTGGTATTTGTATTGAATGTGTTGTTTCTTTCACACACAACAAGTGCATGTGCCTTGGGACCCTTGACTATCCCAATTTTTCTTATCTTATAATGCCCATGTGTTAGTCACTCGATAAACTAATCCAATGTAGGAATTTTCTGCATTGCTCCTGAAGTGGATCTCACTGTATGGAACATTGAGACAAATGTGACATGCTCTAGACTAAGTTTAGACAAAATAGAATGGATCAATTGATTGTGTTGAGTTGATTTGTCAACATTGCATCCCTTTAGATGAATAAGAAGGCACTTTAACTTCGTGAATAAGTCCTTGATGTTATCGAAGATTCTTGGATCCAATGAATTCAACTCTACCTCGAGCATGTCACCTCTCATTTCATCCTTTTTCCAATGAGATCCTCCAATTTTGTCCAAATCTCATCTGGAGTAGTACAAGATTCAATATGAAACTGTAGCTTGGGGGACATTGACATGCATATAAGGTTGTAGGCCTCATCCATGTGGTTGATATACCCATTTTTATCAATATTTGATGTTGGATCAACTAGTGTAGCCATTGTTATTTGGTACACGCCTCTATATCTGAGTTGATGTAGAATTTTTAGCTTCCACACGAAATAGTTACGTGGTATGGGAAGAATTTTCGGTGAGAAATCCATTCTTTCTTATTTAATTTTCCTCTTGAACCTAGAAATAAATTTCCTATGTGATTTATCCTAGAAAAAAATCAATGTTACCATGTGAAGTTTTGCTGAAAATTATAACTGAGAACCTAGATAGTAGAAAAATCACACAAAACTTATGAGAGAGAAAAGAGGAAGAGAGACAATCTTGAGAGAAATAATGGATTGTATTAACTGATGAGAGGATAGAAAAAATACACATGATATACTCTCCATGGATAAGATAATTCACCTTAGTAGTGAACTAGATATATCTATACACTCATTGACAGACTCTAGAGTGAACTGCCACCTAGTCCTAGTTAACTGGCCATGCAACAATCAATTAACTAGCTAATCACAAGTGGAACAAGGAGAGAATATTGCATGCACATGTGTATCACCTTCATGGTGATGATTACAAGGTAAGTACACCCTCATGGTGATGATACATGCAACACTTGGTGATAATACCAAGGTTTCCATGCAATACACCAGTCAATTGGACTAACAAAAGTAAAATTGAGGAAAGACCGAAGAGGATGTGGTTCCCTCATCTAGAGGAAAATATTCTCATCTAGGGGAGAATATATCTAACTAGGGGAGCCTAATGGGCCTCAACATTCCTATTTAGAAGGCCCATCATAAAAATATTTTTACCATGATATTCCTAATAATTTCTTTATGATGACCATGTTTAATAGTAGATATGGGTACTTTTGTATGTTGATTAAATGAATAGTTTTTGAGATGGAATTTTATGTGTATGGTACCATTCTGATCTAATGTTCATGGTAAAGTATGTTTGTATTTCTAATCAAACAGGTTGAACCCCTTGAGGGAAGGGATATCCCAAGGATCAAGGGGCCTTGTCCCCCACCTACCTCCAAAGCACTGCTAGTATATTGATGACCACTCCTTGCAAACAAAAGCACAGAAAGAAGAAGATATTGAGGAAGGATGCACAATTCCCCTATTTCATCATTGATCCAAGGGTAGAGGTTGAGTTCCAAAGTGTATCAATAGGCCTCTATTGTAGGGGAATATACATAGAAATATGAATATTGTGTTAAGTTTTTTTGAAGAAGATTTTGTTGAGAATTGGAGCTCTGCTCCTAATGTACAATTGATTTTGATCAATAAAGATGCCATTTTTCTTATCTTATTAGAGTTTTAAAGGTTCCTTGTGTTTCTTGGGTAGGGCCCAGTCGAGAGGGCTCAAGGACCCTATTGTAATTTCTTCCTTCTTTTCCTTGCATGTTAGTCTATTATAATTTAGTATCTTTATTTCTCTTAAAATATTAGATAGTCATGCATAACAATCTCTAACTTATGTTTAGACTGTTAGCAAACTATAATTTTGAACAAGTTTTCTTGTAGAAAGGGTTGGTAGCATATTGGGGTGATCAAGTGTATCTTCTCAAAAATAAAAAAATTCATTTACATATCATTGTATTTTAGTCTATCTTTGTCTATTGTTTTGAAGGATTTTACAAGCTTCTTAGGACTCTTTTAGTCATCCCGTAGAAGTTTCTTGTAGGACTGTTACAGTTCCTATAGATGCTTTTGGTAGGACCATTTTAGCTCAAGTTTATTGAATTTATTACTCATATTCTCATGAAGTTAGCAATAGTTAATAAGATAACACATTTCTTGATATT
Source organism: Picea glauca (assembly GCA_000966675.3). Lineage (NCBI taxonomy): Eukaryota > Viridiplantae > Streptophyta > Pinopsida > Pinales > Pinaceae > Picea > Picea glauca. The sequence goes on along the minus strand of JZKD02S1673573.1, from coordinate 659,952 downwards.
GTCTCAAGGGTTAGACATAATTAGGTTCATTTAGTCTATGCAATAGTTCATCTTTTTTTCATGGAAATTTCTTTCATGCAACATAATTGGTTTCCTTGCTATGTAATCAGTTTGGTTCTTTCTTATATCTCAATGTGTTTCCTTTCATAGAATTAGAATAACTCCCCTTACTAAATATAGATCAATTCCTCTTTAATTTGGTGTGATTTTACCCATACAAGTAGCTTAAAGTATTTCATGCACTTTAGATTCCCTGCATAAGTTACACTTATATTTCATGCATTTAGCGCCTTGATCAATTTTAGACCCAGACTGTTATTAGTGCACTCTATGTATACTTTGCATAACACCTCTCAAGTTTGTACGAACCCTGAGTTGACAAGTAATGTAACAAGATAAGTAGGCAGTAGCATTATTGCTACTATTCCAAGGCCCACTAGTGCCATCAACATAGACTAGTCAACCAAGGAAAATAAATACTAGGTGGGTGTGTAATATCTCCAAAAACGATTACCACTTACTTTCTCTCAAATATAGTACTGTTTTCTATAAAATAAAAATTCCCATCCATATTTATTTTGAAATCATTTAAAAACTTGAATGGAATGCCTTCTACCCTTGTAGCAAGCGAAGTGGCCAATAAACCTTGGGGACTGTTGGAAGCAGGCCAAATTAGAAAGAAAGGCATGCAAGAGGAAAGTGACAGCTGGAGGGAAACGCAACACACACACATGCATGGAAGACCTAACGACACTAGGGTTAGGGTTTTTGTAATACATTGTAATGGTTGGTGAGACAGAAACGCATATAAAGAGATACCTAGGAGGTCTAGGGGAGATTTAGAGAGTTCGAGAGTTTGAGAGTTCTAGAGTTGGAAGGTTCGGACTATGGGGTGTTATGTGCGTGAGAAGGAGTAACTAGTCTGTAACACTACTATAATGTGATCCAATTCCATAATTTGTTGAGTTGTAGAGGGTCAGAAGGGTAGACTTGAGGGCTATATCACAGGATGAGGAGCCTAGTGTGATCTAGTCTGCCTCATAATATATCTTGACCCGACTGAGAATGAGTTGTAAAGTGCGCGATGCTGTAGTTTTGGAACTGCCATAATAAGAGAGATTTAGAGACAAATCTTTGTGGAAGTAGCCTAGGAGGTGGTGAACCATGGTAAAACATGTGTTATGTGATTGAATGTTTGTATCTCTTTTACTGTCCATGAGTAGATGTTAGAGTAATGTGTGAATGAATTCATGGATCAAATTACAAGTACGTGTATGAATGAGAGAATTCCAATATATTGATTTAATAACTAGATAGAAGTCATAGCGCACAAGTCACAGATCCCCATTTAGTCCTGGACTGCAAGCACTTGAGTATTGTAGTCACCCATTAAGACTATCTTAGGTGAGACTGCGCAATGCACTCAATGTGTTATGTTTCCTTGTGGGTTACCAAGAGAGTTGATAGTTTTAGAGGATTTTTTGGATCCCTAGTAGACTTGAACCTGGGTCAAATTATGTTAAAGGTATAACTAAGATAAGCAACCGACAAATGGTTCTGTTGCCGGTTGGAACAGAATAGGATTGAGTGGACGAGATCTGTTAAAAAAATGTAATATCTACATAAGGTGGATCAAAAGAATACTAAATCAGATGACAAGAAGGTGAGATAATGCACCGCTAGAAAGGGATTTTGAGACCATGGAATCCCACAAAATAAGAGATCGAAAGATGGTTGAAAACAAAGGAGCTAGATTTTTTGTAGAAAGATAACAGAAACCCTAGAGTAACACCGCACAAATATCTTGAGAAGTATGTGTTTACTGATATGCATGAAGTGTTTTTCTATGATTTTCCATACTTGCTATAGGAGTGGACATTAAGGTTGAAGGAAAACCATGCAACAAACCAGATCCGACACTTAGAGTGGACCTCAGTTCATATCGCATAGTTATAGAAAGTGAATAAAAAATTCACCTCCGCAATAGATTTTTGGCTGGACAATATTGTAGTAGGATTTATAACATAATTTGCAGTAGATACCACAAAGTCGTATAGTGCAATAGAGTAAGAGTTTCTACGTGGCCCTCGAGGAAGGTATATTAAATCATTGTATACTTCTATTAAGATATTTCTCTATAATAAAGGTGTAATGACAATGGAGTTAGGCAACTAAACTTCCCTACGTGCATGGGGGAAGGGGGGAAGCACTGACAGAAAAAAGGAGAAATGGAAGGAGAAGTGGATAAAGGAAAGAGGGAGGAATCCTTGGACCCAATCATGATGGATGACGACCAAATCAAGAGGATCATGGAAATGACTAGAAAGACGTGCAGTGGAGTACCCTACCAATACAAGGTGAACACAAAGAAGAGATCCATAACCACGAGGGAAGGCTTGGAAAGTGATGAAGAGGAGGTAGAGGATCTCTAGGCTTTGGAGAAGATTGAGGAAATCATGTGTGCTTCATATGAGAGGAAGATGAGAGGTACAAGAGTAGGAAGATAATGTAGAAATCCTATCCATATTAATGTTAGTGTGGAACCCATAAACCCATGTGTGACCAACAAACCAAAAATAACACCACCATTTAGACAACCAAATTTTGGGAGAAGGAAGACAGAAGGAAGTACATCTACACAAGGAAAAACAATTGGGGGAGCTAGTTCAGGAAGCATTTGTAAAGTATCTACAACACACAAAGGTAGTAGTTAAACATTCAGGATGAAAGGACATGATCCCACCATCAGGTTACCAGAATTCAAAAGAAGCATCAGAGGACCCGAAGAAGCACCTATTTATTTGTGAAAATATCTGGGAAGAAAAAAAATCATAGACGAGAAAACTAAACTTGCACAACCAACTATCACACTAAGGGATTGTGCACTGGATTGTTATATGATTTTATCCACAAACAATCCACCAGGGACAACCAGAACGATTATGGATATCAAGAAGTTGTTGATAAATGAGTTTTAGAAGCCAAGTTCAGAGGACCAATACATGAACGAGATGATAGAAATTAGATAGAAACCAGGAGAATCTATATGAGAGATTGACCAAAGATTCAAGAAATTAAAAGGAAAACTGAAATATCTCATGACAAATATGCAGCACAAGCACCTGTTCATCAACTCACTACTACCATACTTGAAATAACTAGTACGACAACATAAGTTTTAGACACAGGCAGAGTCTTTGCAGGCAACCCTGCAATTGGAAGAAAACAAATATCAGAAGATAGATCTAGCCATCGAAGAGATGAAGGAGTATTTGAAGAACTTAACATTCTTGCTAAACCAGAACAAAAGTAAGGACAAAAGAGAATTCGTTTAGTGTACCACATGCAGGATAGAAGGGCACCATAAGAATGAATGTCTAACATTCGCACAGTACATGGAAGCAGGAATGCCAAATCCGTTACCAACAGGAGGACATGGTGAAAAATCTGTAAGAAACAAGGCCATGGTCCATATCACTTCCCAATGATGCAGAAGTACGAGACAGTCCCAAAGAGTTCATATTGAAACATTTTCAATTTAGTATGCCATGATGACAAAGATTGTAGAACCATGGATTTCATGAGAGAGAGGACATCATATGCATATAGGGTGCAGGTAGAAATGATGACTGGGAAATCCGCACCTCATTTTAACAAAGTACTAGCCCCATACAACACTGTGAAACCGTATTATAATACTGTCAAGCCATAGTATAAGACTCTGCAACAACCATATTACACAACACAACCCTACTACAATACTGCACAATATAACCAGGCATTGTAGTATAACGCGATGCAAGGGGATCGAGATGGCTACAGAGGCAAAGCATGAGAAGGAGGAGGCTTTGGAAGAGGTAGAGGACCAATGGTATGTCATAAATTTCAACAACCAAGACACTATGCAAGAGAATGTCCACTTCCACCAATGACTTATATGTATTGTCGCGCATTGGATCATGACACAGAAGAATGTCCTACATTACTACGGGAGATATAGGAAAAGAGGCATCAGAACAATCATAATTTTCAATGGATTTCAGTATAAGCGAGGGATGAAGGAAGAAACATCAATATAGTTATGCATGAAGGAGCTAAAATAGGAAACAACACAGTACGAAAAGAGCCAGTACAACACCAATGGGTGAAGAAGAATGTCGAACCAAGGAAGCAGTTCAATGCACAAAACAAGAAGGAGATATTTAAGGAAGCCAGAAAAGAATTTCTAAATCCTGATATTGCATCGACTTCAATTGTGCAGTAGAATAAGGATGTACCAGAGTACGAGATGCCTCCATTGTTGGACTATACCAAGGAAATGTATCCCATGGGACAAGTAAGTACAATCAAAGGCTTTTTTCAATCATTCGTAAAATTACTAAATTATCCATCCTCTATCAAAATATTACAAAGTATGCTAGAAATATGTAGCATAGAGACAGAAGGAAAGATAGAACATGTTAGCACTTAAATTCACACATTAACTGCTAAAGTGTAAGCCCAACACCCATCAGAATGTGAAATATAATTTTGGTTTTGAATAGGTGGATCAACAAGATGGATAAATAAAGAGAAAAGGTTGCAAACTATATATCAATAGGCTACACCAATGGACAATGGAGTCACAAACATCCTACTCATTGAAGGCACAAAAGTTGCTCAACAGAAAACAAGATTATATGCTGATAGGTGGAAGAATGAAGAAGGAAAAAAAAGATAGAATTTTCACTAAACAAATATCCTCTCAATTTAATGAATCAACAAATACTTGAATATAAACAATGATTGATGGAAAAAATACAGGAGATCCTCTGCTGCTCAGGGATCCATAAATCATTGACATCGTTTGATCCTCAAATCTGCAATATATTCAAATAAGAAGAAATATAAACAAAATGGTTACAATCTGAAATCACATCTCTCATGAGTCTCCAATAGTAGTAATGCTTACAATCATAAAATTCCCATAGGCTTACAAATGAACACACATAGGAAAATTGCCTGCTCCTACTCTCTCTAGCCTCTCTTGGCCCATGAATCCCTTTTATCTCCAAGAGATATATCCTTCATTAAATAGAAAATAGCATCCAAATAAACTTATGAGGTTGAATCCCATCTCCTCCATTGGATTCTAAGCCTGGGATATAGGTGGCAACAATCAAAGAGACAAAAATCCAACAAACTGCTAATTTTCAGGAATTTGTTGGAAGTCATTAATAAATTGTTTCCACCTCATTGCATGAGGACTTTGATGGAGATAAATCCTAGGTGCAGGTGTCCCTTGACATATAACTGATCCTTGATAAGCCATTTGAATCCTCCTTGGTAGGTGGCAACCTCCCAACAAGGAGAATATCAAAACTGTGACCGCTACAGGAAATTTGGTATTGTCGTTGTGAAGATTCGGTAGTGCCACTTCTATGTATAATATCTCTCAAACCATAACACATTTTGAAACATTGAGAGAGGTTTTTTTTATTTGGAATTTTATGAACAAAAAACTCCTCCAGATTGCAAAAATACTTTCTCAATTGTTCACAATCCAAGTTTTAAGTTAGTGACTCAAAACTGGTAAAATAACTCTGCACAATTCGTTTTCTGCCAGAATTTAGGTAGCACCTGCCTATGTGTTTGTGTGAAATTGGGTAGCACAAATACATCAGCTGTTTTGATGCTTCAACTTGTATATTGGGCATAACCCAATATAATTTCAATTTTCCCCAAAATAAATAAAATATCCCATAACAATTGTATTCATTTGCCAAAATGAATAATGAAGGATTTATGCAATGTTGATGCATAAACCAATATTGTGATAACATAGGCTCCATGGGGGATAGATTCCTCCATATGAGGCTATAAGAACTCTTGTAGTTTCAGTGCCTTATCCTAGATCTGATTCGAACCTTTAACCTCTGGAATCTTCTTTGATCTGTGAACTTCAACTGACACCAAATGCAAATGAAAACTAAAACTAACAAAAATGATGAAAATGATGCTTGTTCAGAAATCGTATTGCACACACCTACTCTAATTATTGGGAAAATGAAGCATTCAAGTTACATGAAATAACCAATGAATCCATTTCATTATCTTTTCAACTGTTTGAAGCTTTGAAATGTGCTTCCTTAAGCACCAAAGATAATTCTTACTTGAAGGCACATCAAAGAAACATTTGGAAATACACTTTCAATTGAAGAAATCAATGAGCCTAGGCCCATTTTCTACTTGCAGGCAGGCTGCAAATGGATCCTAAAAAACATCATCAATACTTGCCCCTGCGACATTGCTTTGTGTAAAAAGGAAAAATATTGCATTAGGTCCTTCCTCCACTATTCTTGGTTGTTGTATGGCTTGCTGATTTTCTGATTGATCCTCAATGCATATGGCCTTGGTCCACTCCTAGTCATGAGGTGTATTAGGAAAAAGTCTTAGTGATTCTTGTCTTTCTTTAATTTCAACCTTTCTCATCTGATCACATGGAATTTGATCTTGGCTACTTGATGAAACTGATCTTGTGTCTTCAAGATGAATAGGGGGTTGATAGGGAAGTTCATCACAATTAGAAGTTCTTGGGAAACTACATTGTTCTGTCTTATCTTCTGATTGTGAGGGATATTCATCATATCTTGGCTTATGGTCCCAATTTCTCAGTTTTTCATCCTCTAAAATTAGTTTATCATCTTTTTCTTCTTTTTCAGCAACCAAAATATGACATGAGGGTTGAAACAAGCTATTTTTTCTTTGATGTGAAGGGTACTTCTTTGATATAAGGTCTTTAACAGAATGTTCATTGAAATCATCTTCATAATCATCATACAAAGGTGAATCAATGGCCATTTGACTATTAAGGGTTGAGGGGATTAGTACAATAGCTGGGACAACTGGTTGTTCAGTGAAAACATCCTCATAGTCATCAAAACTTGGCAAATCATGGCACATTGGTTCATTAACAATAGGAGGGATTACAACAACAACTGGTAAGCTATGAATTCGTTCATGACAAGTTGCAACACTATTCTCATGATGAAATAAATCTGAATCTAAGATGACCTCTTGACTTAAAGAATCAAGAAAAAGAGGAGAAAGGGAAATGCTGGATTGTCCATATTGATCTTTCTCTTAGGGACCTAGATTTTGACATGAATGATGAATTTGTTCTTCAAATTTAGGAAAAGCATTATGAAACTCATCATCTAAGTCCTGCTCTCTACAATCATCCCCTTCATCATCCCTTCTAGAGGAATCACTTGTTGAATCTTGAATATATGATGCATACCCCTCATAAAAATTCTTAAAAAGTCTTTCAGCTGGATAAATGATCTTGCAATCAAAATAAAAAACATCATGAAAGTCCTTCAAAGAAGAAATACTAGAAGCATGGAGTGTTATATACCATTGCCTCGCACCGCCTTCCAATGAATACATGAACACTTTCATCAATATATCTTCATGATGGATGTCAAGTTGCTACATCAAAGCATGAAATTCATGAACATGCTCAAAAGAGTTTTCATCCTCACCTTCATAAAATCTAGGCAACAGATCTTTCCATTCATCAATTCGAGGCACAGGATGTGGATAACCATCTATGGCTGAGAAATTGAGTGGGGCAAACCTCCCGGCCAGGATAGCCTTCATTGCCATTTAATTTGTCTCATCCCCAGTGGAGTCACCAACAAATTCTAAACAATGGAGTCACCATGGTGAATGTTCAATCTTGAAGGTGTCCAACTTTAGTCACCATCTAAAGCTGGAGCTGTGCAATGTCATTCTTCCCAGGGAGCTTTTCAATCAGCTCAAATCCTTCCCCAACAACGACGCCAAGAATGTTAGCACTGAAAGTCACACTTTGACTGCTAAAGTGTAAGCTCAACACCCATCAGAATGTAAAAGATAATTTTGGTTTTGAATAGGTGGATAAACAAGATGGATAAATAAAGAGAGAGGGTTGCAAACTGTAGATCATTAGGCTACACCAATGGGAAATGGAGTCACAAACATCCTACTCATTGAAGGCACAAAAGATGCTCAACAAAAAACAAGATTATATGTTGATAGGTGGAAGAATGAAGAAAGAAAAAATAAGATAGAATGTTCACTAAACAAAGATCCTCTCAATTTAATGAATCAACAAATACTTGAATATAATCAATGATTGATGGGCAAAATAGAACAGATCCTCTGCTGCTCAGGGATCCATAAATCATTGACAGCCTTTGATCCTCAAATCTGAAATATATTCAAATAAGAAGAAATATAAACAAAAGGGTTACGATCTGAAATCAAATCTCTCACGAGTCTCCAATAGCAGTAATGCTTACAATCATAAAATGCCCACAATCTTACATATGAACACACACAAGAAAATTGCCTACTCCTACTCTCTCTAGCCTCTCTTGGCCCATGAATCCCTTTTTTAGCCAAGAGATCTCTCCTTAATTAAATAGAAAATATCATCCAAATAACCTTAGGATTTCGAGTCCCATATCCTCCATTGGATTCTAAGGATTGGAGATAGGTGGCAACAATCAAAGAGACAAAAATCCAACAAACTACTAATTTTCAGGAATTTGTTGGAAGTCATTAATAAATTGTTTCCACATCATTGCATGAGGCCTTTGATGGAGCTAAATCCTAGGTGCAGGTATCCCTTGACATAAAAAGGACCCTTGATAATCCATTTGAATCCTCCTTGATAGGTGGAAACCTCCCATCAAGGCGAATATCAAAACCGTGACCGCTACAGGAAATTCGGTAGCGTCGCTGTGCAGATTTGGTAGCGCCACTTATATGTATAAAATATCTCAAATCATAACACATTTTGAAAAAATGAGAGGGGTTTTTTTTATTTGGAATGTTATGAAAAAATACCTCCTCCAGTTTTCAAAAATATCTTCTCAATTATTCACAATCCATGTTTTAATTTAAAGACTCAAAACTGGTAAAATAACTCTGCACAATTCGTTTTCTGCCAGAATTTAGGTAGCGAATTTAGGTAGCGCCCACCTATGAGTCTGCGTGCAATTGGGTAGCGCAAATCCATGAGTTATTTTTATGCTTGAACTTGGATATCGGGCATAACCCAATATAATTTCAATTTTCCCCAAAATAAATAAAATATCCCATAACAATTGTATTCATTTGCCAAAATGAATAATGAAGGATTTATGCAACGCTGAGGCATAAACCAATCTTGTGCTAACAGAACAAAAAACATTCAATCACTTACATACAAGGAGAATAACAAGTAGGGAGTTTAGGTTGAATGCCAACATTGGATATTTTGACATGGGAGATATCATACTGGATCTAGGATCTGAAGTCAATGTGTTACCCAAGAAGACATGGCAATGTATGGGAGAGCCCACATTAGGATATTCACCCATTCAGCTGAAACTGGAAAATCAACACAGAGTTCTACCAATTGGGAGACTAAAAGGAGTAAGAATAGACCTAGATGGAGTGCACATTAAATATGACTTTGAAATAATAGAGATAGTGGATGACACAACACCTTACCCAACATTGCTTGGATTGGATTGGGTGTTTGATAACCAGGCCATAATCCACTTAAATACACAAAAAATGACCTTCGATTCAGGAGAACATAGGGTCATTGCACCATTAGACTCGTCAGAAGGGGAAACGTTCGTAGATCCTACTTTCTTGGATTTGGAGGAAATTAGCCAGTTGTACAGAACAACTATGTGAGATGAGGATTACATAAACCCAACTACAGATGGGATACTCTGTTGGTGGAGCATCACCTCATGTGCGTCAGATTTAGATATAGGTTTAGAGAATTGGCAACAGAGGCTACACGAAGCTTCCACAATAATATGCACAAGAATAGACCACGCAGTAAGATGGGTAGGTACGGAGATAAGGGAACCACTGAGCTTCCATGGCATAAATTATCTAGAATAATTCTTGACACATTACGAAGAGGAAGTGGTAGAAAATTAGAGACTCTTAGCATTATATATAGAACTCAAGGCCACACCCGCAATATGGTGGGGCACACACAAGGAAACAATCAAGGACTAGTACCAATGTAAGCGGTTACTGCGCATTAGGTTTGGTGTAGAACAAAGAAGTAACTAGCAGCAGAAATATGATGGACAGGGGCACCGGCGGAACACTTGGAAAAGTGTAGAGTGTTGTGGAAAATGAAACCCCCAAAAGAATGGCCTCATTATTTTGTACACACATTAGAGGGAATCCCAACAAACTAGTATATAGAGTCCCAAGGATGATTTTAGGGGATAAATTTTGCTCATGGGCTAATTTTCCATGGTTTTTCCAAAAACGAGATTCACTGTTTTAAAAATGATTCACCCAAATTCTATAAGATAAAATTATTTTACCTTAAAAATCGCCAAAATTTTATAAAAACTATATAAAATACTTAGAAATTTGAATATTTTTACAAAAATATCGCCAAATGTTTATATTTGACATATGAATGATTAGTACGATTCACCAAGGTTTCTACATTTTAAAATAAATTTCCATCCTTAAAATCATCCTTGATATAGACCAAGAACTACGCAAAGGAACTACGAGCTAGACAATACTACAACATAACTTTACAGTCACTTTCTCATTTGAGAATGAGAACCCCAACATAGATGAATCACTTAAGAAAATAAGAGGGGTGATATTCATAAGGAACTAGAAGTTGAACTCATAATATAAGAAAAACAACAGAACAAATAGACAGTGAAAGAATTGTTGTCATGCTACCATGTGTTGGAAGAAGTAGTAGAGGAGGATGACTCATGTGATATTCAGATTGAGGAAGTTGAAGGTGAAAGAGAAGTGGAAGGTCCACATATAGAATCAGAAGTAATTGTTGCACCGATCAAGGTGAAGAAAGTCAACATTGGGACAGTTGAGAACCCCAAAATGGCCAGCATTGGAGACTACTGGGATGAACAAACAATGGAAATCATAACAAATTTATTGCGTGAGTAAAATGACCTATTCCCCACAATGTTCACAGAAATGAAGGGCATAGCAGGAGAGCTAGGTGAAATGTAGATACCACTTAGAGATGAGGAAAGTCCGATCAGACAACGACCATACAGACTAAATCTGGTATATAAGAAAAAAGTCAAAGCTGAGATAAATAGGATGCTGGAAGCGAGAATCATAGAACCTGTGGAAGAATTAGAATGGTTAATCCTGATGGTAGTTCAGGAGAAAAAACAAGGTGGGATAAGAATATGCATCGACTTGGGAAATTTTGAATGATGCATGCATACATGACCCGTTCCCTACACCTTTCACAGATTAGGTGTTGGAGAACGTAGAAGGAAAGGAAGTTTATTCATTCATCGATGGATTTTCAGGATACCATCAGATCAAGATAGAACTGGAAGATAGATACAACACCACTTTTTCTACATAATGGGGATCCTACCAGTACACGGTCATGCTTTTTGGACTGAAGAATGCACTAGAAATATTTTCCAGAGTAGTCATAGTTGCATTTAAAGAATTTATCCACCAGTTTCTCGAGGTATAATTGGACAATTGGACAATCTATAGTCTATTGAAAGACTATGTATAGGTCTTGCGGCTGATGTTAAGAAGATGCAGGCAGTTCCAGATATTGTTGAACATTAAGAAGTGCATCTTCAGAACACCGTTTAGGATACTACTGGGCCATATAGTATGCAAGCAGGGTTTAATAGTAGATACTACCAAGATTGCAGTAATCGTTAACATTCCACCACCAAAAACAGTCTATCAACTAAGAGTGACATTGGGATACACATGATACTACATAAAATTTATAAAAAGGTACACACAGATCCCCACACCAATGGAAAAACTGCTAAGGAAAGATACAAAGTTCCAATGGAATGAGGATTGTCAACATGGTCTGGATACACTGAAAGAAAATATGGTAACAACACCAATAATAGTATTCCCATATTGGGAGAAGACATTTCACGTACATGTAGATGCATCGCCCATATCACTTGGAGCTATTCTGGCGCAACCAGGAGCAGGAGAATTGTATCGTCCCATAGTGTTTGCTAGCAGAAAAAATGTCGGAATCAAACAAGAACTACAACACTATAGGGAGGGAAGGCCTATCCATGGTATACATGCTTCAGAAGTTCATAAATTACATATTGGGGAAACATTTTAAGATGTTCACACATCATTCAACTCCTAAATACTTAGTCAACAAGCCAGTGTTGGGGAGGGAGAATTTGCAGATGGCTACTGTTGTTTCAAGAATTTGATTTTGAGGTAATAGTTAAACCAGGGAAGCTGAATGTAGGACCAGATCACCTGTCAAGGATCACAAATGGGGAGGAACCTACAAATATAGAGGACAAATTTATAGACGCATAATTATTTTCAGTCCAGATTGCCAATGAATACTTCACAGACATTATCAAGTACTTGAGTACATGGACCGTGCCACAAGAATATAACACATCGCAAAAGAAAAACTTGGTAGTCTGGGCTATAGACTATCAGCTTATTGCATGACACTTATACAAAATGGGCCCAGATACCATATTGAGAAGATGTGTGCTAGAAAATGAAATACCGAGGATTTTAGCAGAAGCCCACAAAGGAATAGCAGGAGGACATTACACAGGAAAAGCTATCGTGCATAAGGTATTGCATGTAGGACTGTGGTGGCCGACCATTAATAAAGACTCAAAAGAGTACTACCAGAAATGAGATGTATGTCAGAGGATTGGTAAACTGAATAGAAGGGACAAGATGCCCCTAAAACCACATGTAACTTTGTAGGTATTCGAAAAATGGGAAATATATTTTGTGGGACCAATTAACCCACCAACAAAGAGGAAATGAGCGACGTACATCATCACCGCGAAAAGATACCTGACAAGATAGGTGGAAAAAACACCAGTCAAAGATTGCAGCACAGAGACAACAACACACTTTGTATTCGAGCAAGTCATCACTAGATTTGATTGCCCAAGGATTTTGATGAGTGACCAAGGCATTCACTTCATTAAAAATACTATTAAGGATATGACTGAGGAATTTGAATTTCATCATCAAAAGAGTACACCATATCATCCAAAAGAAAATGGAATAGTAGAATCCTTTAACAAGATCCTTGAAAATGCACTAAAGAAGATCTGTAATTTTAATAGGGATGATTGGGGACTAAATATACCAGCAGTATTATGGGCATACAAGACCACATGCAAGAAGCTAACAGGACAAATTCCATTTACATTGGTATATGGACAAGAAGAAGTGGTGGCACTAGAATTTTTGGTACCCAGCCTGCACGTAGCAACGATTATGAACATGACAGAATGAGGTGCAATACATGATAGGCTAAATCAACTGATGATCATGGAAGAAGATCATATTCTAGCAGGGTTCCACCAAGAAGTCCAAAAAGCAAGGGACAAATGTTGGCATGAAAGACATATCAAGAGGAAAAATTTCAAGGAGGGAGACTTAGTGTTGATGTATGACAGTAAATCCCTTCAACATCCATGAAAACTCAGAATGCACTGGTTAGGGCCATACAAAGTAAAAATTGTCACAGATGGGGTAGATGTATAGTTGAAGGACTTAGGAGGCAAAGAAATAAAAGGGATTATCAATGGGAGCTGACTGAAGTTGTACAAGGACAGTCGACCACCCGCAACTTGAAATTCACACACACAAAAAAAGAGATAAAAACAAAGGTACAGTGTGTCGAAAAGAGAATGAGCATGCATGCTCAGGAATGCTAGCCCAATGGTGTCAAGGCCCATTGTCAGTACAAAGCAAAAAAAATGGGAATGACAGATACAGAAAAAGAAGCGCCAACTGACAACGATTATTAGAATTGAATGCCAGAAAAAACTAACGGGACGCCGCATTAATCGTGCCAAGTTCATGGCTACTCATCCTGATATTCGTGTTCATATGGAAGGAGTCGAAGTATTCATTTTTTCCACTAGACCCAAACCCTGCCACAAAGCGAAATACTTATCACTCGGAGCTGCTTCAGATTCCAAGAACAGAAAAGTGAATGCATCTATATTTGAAGGCTATATCAACAACATATAGAACAACATCCCCAACACTTAGAGGGTAACACTGCAATCAATCACATAGTATCAAGGCATAGCCAACTTCAAAGCCACTAGACATGCGATGTGGATCTAGGCATGGAAAGATCCCGATAATCAATGGCTACAACTGCGCTACTGCATCACGCATGCAGACATATAGATGGATATTAAGGATTGGGAAGATGACTGGAGGATTCCAGTCCTCATTCAAGAAATACCCATAGATATAAAGGAGGAAGAGGTAAGACAGGAATAGACACAAGTCGAGGAAGTAACAGTGCCCAAGAAATCAAGGACAGGTCAGAACAAAGAACAAAAAAAAAGGGGGGGACATCCAAGAGAGGTGTATAGACGAGGGAGATGAACAAGAGACAAGAACCACATGTACAAAAGAAACATGATGAGGAAGCACGAGGAGATACATTAAGTGATACTCCACAAGAGAAAGGCTAGACTAAGAGGCTAGTCACCTAGACAGGGGGTGCACATGAGAAGGAGAAGGCACACAAAATGCTCACATAATACACGATCACTAAGGATGATGCAGACATGATGGCCCAAATGATCCAGGACCACACAGTCGAGGATTTTAAGAATGTTGCACACCAAAGGGACATAATTGAGGAAGATTTGTTACACATGTGACAACTCCTTAGGTAGCTCGGAGAAGCGCAGGCAACTGACAACAACGTACAAACGGTCTCATCAACATCACAGACAAGAGGGGAATCTGGATCAAGAGAGTACGAAAGGATCCAGAGGATAGCACAACCGAGCTCAACATTTCACATCACACCCAACATGTTTCCAATGGATTAAATCATGGGGCAGACACCACTAAAGGACTTAGCTCAAATACAATTGGTGTTGACACAGATACCAACCAAGGCATTGTATAAAATGCAAGTCAATGTTACATAGGAGCTACATTCTCACACATGCACAGATGCAGTGGAATTGCAACAGACAACGGAAAATCGAGATGCACTAGAATTGATACTCGAGTAGGATAAACTCGATACCAAAGATGAGAAGTACCACGCGAATGGACTGGAGTAGAAAGTGGTCGTATCCTATGAGAAAATCCCAAAGAATGTGCAAACGGATGGATTCACGGTGACAAAAAAGATTGATTATATTATGTAGACAATTGATCACTACCAACAGAAGATCAAGCAACTCAAAAAGAAACTCACACCTACCACACCACCAGAGGTGAAGCAACAAAGGAGGCAAGAGGAAACAACATAGATAAAGGAGATAGAACAACAAATCCACGCAATGATCGACAAGTTTGAGAAAGAAATGCATCTATCGACGAAGCTAGAAGAGGATCAACATGTCCAGCAGTGGGACGAGGAAGGAGAAAGGATAAGCACATCTATCCAGGACCTCAAGCAGAGGAAAAATACAATGTCGATCACAGAGCGCGTCAAAGGAGCACAGGATATGAAGAAACTGCAAACAGAACTCATAGCTACGTAGACACAAAAAAAGGAGTGACAAGCTCAAATGGAACCGCTCCAAGAGCGAGCAACAGAGGTCATTGCATAGGTAGAGGAAGCCAAAATGATTAAGGTACAAACCAAGACAGAGTGTACAATAATGGTTAGCGACGAGATTTAAGTACATGTATTGGACGCACTCGAGGAGAAGACCATGTAGGCCCAAACACAAGCAACAAAGCTCACAGAGAAGTTCCAAGTGATTGCAAGAGAGATCGACAAAGCACACAAGGGTTAGGTGGATCGGGACGAGTGACATGTCAGTGTTGGGGGCCTCTTGGAGGCAGGACGAATTAGAAGGAAAGGCTATTTTGGGAAGAAAGGAATGCAAGAGGAAAGCGACAGTTGGAGGGAAAAGAAACACATATGCATGCATGAAAGACCTAACGACACTAGGGTTAGAATTTTTATAATACATTGTAATGGTTGGTGAGCTAGAAACCCATATAAATAGATACCTAGGAGTTATAGGGGAGAGTTTGATAGTTCAAGAGTTCAAGAGTTCGAGAGTTACAAAGTTCAAGAGTTGGAAATTTTAGACTATGGGGTGTTACTTGTGTGAGAAGGAGTAACTAGTCTATAAAAATATTGTAATGTGATCCAATTTTGTAAGTTGTTGAGCTGTAGAGGGCCAAGAGGGTAGATATCAAGGGTTAGATCATAGGTTGAGGAGCCTGGTGTGATCTAGTCTACCTCATAATAGATCTCAACCGGACTGAGAACGAGTTGTAAAGTGTGCAACACTGTAGTTTTGGAACTACCATAATAAGAAAACTGGAGAGCCATATCTTTATGGACGTAGCCTAGGAGGGGGTGAACCATGGTAAAACCTATGTTATGTGATAGAATTTTTTCATCTCTTTTACTATCCATGAGTAGATGTTAGAGTAATGTGTGAACGAATTCATGGATCTAATTACAAGTACATGCATGAATGAGAGAATGACAATATATTGATTTAATAACTAGATAGAAGTCACAATGCTCAAGTCATAGATCCCCATTTAGTCCCAGACTGCAAGCACTTGACTATTGCAGTCACCCATTAAGATTATCTTGGGTGAGACTACGCAGTGCACTCTGTGTGCTGCGTTGCCTTCTGGGTGTTGATATTATGGTATCCGCGGGAGGTATTTACCTCCATGTGTAAACCTGACGAGGATAGAATATTGCGGGAAGCAAGAAGAAACCTAATGAGTTGGCTAATAACCCTAGAATACTTTTCGGCTCAAGAAGATAATTTATATTAGGTTATTAGCCTCCAAGAGAAGAAGTCATCCATAAATAATATTATATACTGAACAGACAGATACCCAGAATGAGAAGTCGGCCCAGGAAGTTAGCCAGAATTAGTATAAATACAGGAGGTCAGTTCTCATTTTGACAGGAAGTCTCAGAATTGCAGAGGAACAACTTGTGTGCACTACAGTGCCCAGTATTGTGCACATGTTTGAGGAGAGTTTCCATTGCAGTTGCTACAACTAGCAGATCACGTTTGGCTTGGACTATCTCTTGGTTAAGGTTTGGACTATCTGATCAGCTCTTGTTTGTGCATTATCCTTGGGGAAAGGTGCACTACCGTTTGTTTGGCTATCTAGCCTAGGGTTTGCTTCCAGAGTGATTCACTGTCAAGGTTAAGGTGCTCGGAGGGTGGCTTTGGCCTATGGTTGGGTGACAATAGAGATATTGTCAATGGTAAAATGAGCACATCCATTATATTCTAACAGGTTATGGGCCCACACCTCCTTCATTTAGTCTAACAGTTGGAAGGAAACATAACCAGAAGGATATTAAGCTCGTTGAAGAACTGTCGCTAGGGTTTCTAGCAGGAACAATCACCAAAGCACTGCCACTAGGGTTACTAGCAGGTGTAGTTGTAGAAACCCTAAATCCTCTTTTTGAGGAACATTAAATGAATGGATTGACCTAATATCCAGATAGATCAGTGCACCCTAGCCTAGCGCATCTCCTGGTACTCTCAGCAATCCAAGACGTCAAGTTTAATTTTTTGGTCAAATCTAGGGTTTGACCAATTCAAAGTAGCCATGACTTATTCTATGAACTCAGAGAACAAGTTAGATGGAACTTCTAACTTTAGAGTGTGGAAGATAAGGATTGAACTCATCCTTTCCAATAATAAAGTGTTGGATATCATGAAAGGAAAGATCGTGAAACCAGAGTTTGAAGAAGGAAAAGAGAAGGAACCCCAGAACGTTGCAGCTATGGAGAAGTTTAAAGACGGTGACATCAATGCCATGAGTATCATAGTGGACTCTATCAAATACCACTTGATACCCTACATCTCCCATCTTAACTCATCAAAGAAGATGTATGATGCCCTAACAAACCTCTTCTCAGTTAGAAACATTGGACAAGTAATGAGTCTGAAGAATGAGCTCCGTGACATGAAGATGAATGATGACGACAACATAACATCATACTTTATTATAGTCTCTCAGTTAAGATATCAACTACAAGCTATTGAAGATATCATCTCAAAGAAGAAGTTGGTAAACATAGTACTCAATGGTCTTCCCAAGACGTGGGATGCATTTTCCATAAGCATGAACAAAAGAAAGAAGTATCCGACATTTGAAGAACTTTGGACTTGCTGTGCTCAATATGAATCAAGGATCAGTACAAAAGATAAACCCCAAAAGAAATACAATGATCAAGCCTTCACAAAAAGATTCAAGAACTTTAGGAACAAAAGGAAGTTTGGTTCAAAGAAGAAGACAAATCAAGAAAAAGATATTTCAGAAATACAATGCTTCAACTGTCGAAAGCATGGTCACTACAAGAATCATTTTCTTGAGCTAAATAAAAGGAAGGAGAAACACAAAGCATCAATTGCTGAAGAAAAGGAACCTACAAAGAAGACTAAGAAGGATGAAAGAGACTTCTTCTTCTAAAGGTAACAATACTCTTCTTATTTCTTGTACAGATCTTGTTTGCATCGTCTCTATACATATCTTGTATATCTATCTCTTGGAAGATAATGTGTTCCAAGAAGAACTATACCTATGGAAGAACAACAATATAAGAATTAATATCATTAGATAATACACATGAAATGATGAAATACGTCAAACAAATCATGTGGAAGCTATTACAATATAAGTCGAATCAATCATGAAGAGACTTAGAAGAAGAAAAGATAGAAAGAAGTCAGAGAAAGACTTATAATTTTTTGTAGAAGACAACATGAAGACGAAAGCGTGGACTCTGTTAGACAAAGAGAGCCAATTATATATTGCAGAAGAAAATAAGGATGAAAATGAAAGCATGGACTCTGTTAGACGGAGGGAGCCAATTATATGCACTCATACATGAAGCAAGGATTAGGAGGGAGCTAATCCTATGATCCATTAAAAATGATGAAGTATGGTAGAAACCATGAAATATAGTACATGTTCAGTTCAACTGTAGAAGAATACCTCTTTGAATAAAAGCCTTAAAGTATCCCTGGTTGTCCATCCAGATCTGTGATCCTATGATAAAGAAATAAGTGATCTATAGGAAACTCCATGGACCCAAGAGATAAAGGAAAAACACGAGGAAGAACATGAAGATTCCAAGAAACAAGAGAAGCCATAATAACCTATCATTATATCACAAGATTACCAGCCTGACATGAACTCACTAAAAGCAATCAAGTAGAGGAACTGAAAATTGTGATGAAGAACATTGTATGGAAGAATTATGAATGAAAGCATTGCAATATCCGGAACTAGAGGTTCTCCCAGATGGAGGGAGAAGACTATGATGATTACTCATTTCAGTAAACCAAACATATATTTACATGAGTCAATATCCATGAGTTGGATTTCTACATCAGATAAATGCAAAGAATGTTCTCTAGAGCAATTGAGCAAAGAGCATATAAAGAGAAATCTCAAGACTTTGAGGCATACCATAAAGAGACACTTGTATGTAGATGGAAGAAAATAACTTGGTGGAGAACCTCCAGTGCCCAACAGAAGCGTGGTGAATATTTCCTATAACAATATATTGTATCAAGATGATTACTCGGAAGATCAAATCTCATGATGACAGAAGAAGTGCCACATGGATATGTTCAAGATTTCCAACAATGATACATTTTATTGATCAGAGCTACATGAAGCCTTCAAATAAGACCAGTGCTACAGAATGAAGTACATTTGAAATCAAGCATTAAATTATCCATGATGAAGTTTAGAAAGGAGAAAGAGGTTCTCCAATACATATCTCCACAGATGAGCAGATAAACATACATCTTTGTAAAGCTTCTGTCCAAGATAAAAGAGTTTGCATTCTCAAGCTGGAGCTCATGGAGACGACTTCCTTATTGAAAAAGGAATAGATGAATCCCAAGTTGGGAGGGATCACTGATATGTATTGATTTATGGATAGTCATTTTTCAGTTCGAAAAATGGTCCAGGATGAGCAGTTTCCTTTCTAGTTTAGAAAGTGGATTAAGATTTCTGACAAACAATGATTTCTCATTGTGGTTAACATGGGAAATGGTCCAGATTGCTGATGTATCATAGAAAGAGACTTCCCATTGTGGTTAACATGGGGAGTGGTCTAGGTAAGTCTCTCTTCTTGAGGGTTACTCAAGAAGACTGGCCTGCCTTGCTGGACAATGATTTCTCATTATGGTTAACATGAGGAATGGTCCATTTTGGAGGTTGGTACAGGACAACCTTTTCCTCTTGTGGTTAATAGAGGAAATGGTCTGGAAATTCATTCCTTAGGGTTTATACATTCTCTCTAGGGTGAAATTTGATTAGTGTAGGAGGAATGGCCCAGGGTGGGGAATGGCCTAGGCTCAGTAATCAGGGACGGACATTCCTTAAGGTTTATACATTCTCTCCAGGGTTCACTTTGATTAGTGTAGGAAGAATGGCCCAGGGTGGGGAATGGTCCAGGTTCAGAAGACATGACAGTTATTCTTCCTTGCTTGAGAATAATAGTACAGATATCTTAGTGTTCTACTCTCAGGGCAGATATTCTTTCAGATCTCATAGATGTGAGTGAAATATTCTCCCAGATGATTCAGTTTATATCATAACATTGTTTTTGTGCAAGTTGATATCAGATGATTGTTAGGAAGACTGTATGACAGTAGATGTATACTATTGTGGTGGATGTGTTCCACTGTACGTTGTTGATCAAGTACTTATGTGTTACTTGGTGTGGTAGTGTACCACTGGATTGTAGTTATGTACTACTATTGATAGACACATTTGTGTTCTATTTTGTTTCAATTTCCTTGAAGACTATCAAAAGTATTGGAAATGATTATCAGTTAGATGGATAATCAAAGGACAGATATTTCCCAGACGAAAAATGGTTTAGAGCATTTGCTCTTCTAGATTAGAAGAATGGCTCTTGTATCGCTTTGTGGAGTGAGCATCATGTCTGATTACTCAGATAAAGTATGGTTTAGAGAGATGATGCAACTGATGACATTGATGATGATGATGGTGCTCATGATCTAGTCATGATCTAGTCTATACAACTATGTTGATGCTATCAAGTTAATGATATGTTTTGTGCTCAAGACCATTACCTATAATACCTCCCTATCTAGGAGGGAGTGTTGATATTATGGTATTTGTGGGAGGTATTTACCTCCACATGTAAACCTGATGAGGATATAATAATTCGAGAAGCAAGAAGAAACCCTAATGAGTTGGATAATAACCCTAGAAGACTTGTCGGCTCAAGAAGATAATTTATATTAGGTTATTAGCCTCCAAGAGAAGAAGTCGTCCAGAAATAATATTATATACTTAACAGACAGATACCCAGAATGAGAAGTCGGCCCAGGAAGTTAGCCAGAATTAGTATGAATACAGGAGGCCAGTTCTCATTCTGGCAGGCAGTCTCAGAATTGTAGAGCAACAACTTGTGCACACTACAGTGCCCAGTCTTGTGCGCAGGTTTGAGGAGAGTTTCCATTGCAGCTGTTGTAGCTAGGAGATCACATTTGGATTGGACTATCTCTTGGTTAGGGTTTGGACTATCTGATTAGCTCTTATTGGTGCACTATCCTTGGGGAAAGGCGCGCTACCCTTTGTTTGGATATCTAGCCTAGGGTTTGCTTCTAGAGTGATTCTCTGTCAAGGTTAAGGTGCTCGAAGGGTGGATTCCACCTATGGTTGGGTGAAAATAGATATATTATCAATGGTAAAATGAGCACATCCATTATATTCTAACACTAGGTTACCAGGAGGGTAGGTAGTTTTAGAGGGTTTGTTGGATCCCTAGTAGACCTGAACCTGGGTCAAATTATGTTAAAGGTATTTAACTAAGATAAGAAACCAATAGGGACCAACCACAATTAGGTTGAAATATGCATAAACAATATACATATCTCTTGTGATCTGATTAGATCTCATCCCAATAGGCTAACCACATATATTCTCATGATTCACATAAGTTAATGGATGATTTTATGCCTTATCATGTATCTCCGACACACACACACACTCTTGCAAATTAAGGGGAAAATTGCCAAAAAAGAGAGAGAAATATATATTATATGTGGAATAACATGCATGTTTCAAGATGTGTAGACAAATTGAGACCAACCACGATTTGGGCCATCTCAATGAAAGATTCAACCAATTTCAATGCCAATGTAGGGTCTTATGTTCTCAATATCGTACCCCTCTCTTTTGTTGAAAACCTATTACCCCGGAACCTAGGTATCTTGTTATCTAGTGATTCCTTACTGTAAATTAGATTAACAACTCACAGAAAAAATACACTGCTAAAATATTCAACTCAAATAAAGATAGCAGAAGAAAAAATGGAAACCAAATAATGCACACATAAACACCAATATTTTGGGTAGATACCCCTGAAAAAAACTTCGAGGGAAAACCAATGCTGAGAATGATTTTATTATACTAAAATCAGAGCTCCCATAATGGGGATAATGGCCCAGTGAGAGAAATACAACTACAGACAAACCTTACAAAGTTTGATCTACTATACGACCTATATATACATTCTTTTCAAGGTGTACATTCCTATCCTTGAGTTCCCCCACGCATATGTTCTTGTCTCTGTATGGCACAACCCTTTCCTGTGGCTGCAATTAACTAAAACCTACTCATGGACACATTTTTTCTCTCTTCTCCTTGACCTATATGATATTTATATGGAATTATGTATACACCTATCTGAGATATCCTTTAATCACATTCCTTCATGATCCAACCGTCTTTGCGTTGACTATCTTAACATAAATCCTTTCAAGTTCTTCTATCAAGTGTCTTCTCCTTTACTCTAAACTTGATTTTATAATATTGAGTTACAATATGTTTTGAATCTCCAAAGTGATTAATGGTTGAGATTACTTCTCACTTCACTTGAGATTAATAACTAATATTAAATGCTAACTTTTAGCATTTCCAAAAATAACTCAATATACTAATAATTTTTTTTTACATTAATAATTTCTTTAATTAAAGTAAATTTATCAAGATAGAAGTCTTTGGACAACTTATGCATGCTAGACACCAAGCCTATGCAGAAATATATGTCCAATGCTACATGCATCAACACATGTATGTACATATCTCATAAATTTTAAATATTTTTAATGTGAATCATTGTGACGATGCCATAAATTTTAAGTAATTTTTAATGCGAATTGCTAGGAAAAGTACGTGGCTATCTACTAGTTATCACCTGTTTCCACAATTACTGGTGTAGTGTTCGAGGGTGACGTCATATACCTTCCCACTAATCACAAAACAAATATTTTTTTTTAATTTTTTGTAAGCACACCATTTTTTTTTATTATTCTAGCAAAATATCATACATACAAAAATTCTTTGATGTTGGCCTACCATTGGGGAAACTAGACCAACAACAAAGGAATACATCTTCTGTCCAAATATTTTTCAAGATATTTTTAAAATATTGAAAGTTGGAAAAATAATATAATAACCTAGATAGTAAATGGAGAAGACTCTAATTCTTAATATTTTGGTGCTATGCATTCAAAAACTAAGAAGGCTAATTGTTGTTCATGGAGCTAGTGGAGCCATTGATGGATCCTATGGTTGCTCATGAGCAAACTGGGTAGTACGTTTTAGAGTAGAGTTTGTCATTATAGTGTTGGAAGACAGGAGGTGAGATATAAGTTCCTTGACCATTAGGTGCAGGCCATCTAGTTGCAGTTGGATTGTATTATCAACATCTTCGTAAGTCTGGAGCATCTTAATGTGCTAGTACAATTCAAC
>JZKD02S1673573.1:619320-635745 GCA_000966675.3 Picea glauca | reverse complement strand
CTGGTATGCCGCAAAGTCGAGACGCAAACGCAAGGAGGTCTTCGAAAAAGCACTGGCAATTGCTACCAGAAGAAGAAGAACGCGGGGCATGGAAATTGTGGAGGAGGAGATCCCGACCGAAGGACTGTCGAGCCCCCCCGCATACGCCCTGTTCACCGTCCCAAAAAACTGGAACCCCCGCTCGTGTATTGGCATGGACAACACTTCAGGGATGGTAAGAGTGCAGGGTACTCCCGGTGATAGTGGAAACGAGGCACCTTACACTCCTTGCTATGTGGAGGAGGAGGCTCCCCCAGAGCCCACCCGAAACGACAAATGATCTCATGCACTGGAAGGAATGGAAGCCACCAGCCCAACGCAGCCACCCTCACCATGCGTGGACCACCTCAGCCTCCTCTTCGATGTTTGCAATCTCCTCGAGGACCAGGTCTTTCGCATCGAGAGGCTGGAGCAACGAATAGACCTGTTCTTCGCCGTGCATTCCAGAGCTACGCCGAAGAAATAGTGTCCAACATGCACCAGAGCGTACGCCTTCCCTGCACGCTGGAGGCACACTGAAGCTGTCGACGCTCTCCTGGGTTCCGAGGTTACCTAATGTCTAAGTCCCAGCTCTGTCTCTGGTTCTGTCTTACTGATATTTTCCTGAAGATAGCTAGTTTTCTTTATGCTTTAGTTTTAGCTGCAAACACTAGGTTTAATTTTGCCACTCCCGGTTTCCTACGGGTGGGAGATAGCAGTGCTTTTTTTGATACTCTTAAACTACTCTTCAAAGACAAAGACATGTGGCCAGGGATGTCCAGTTGCCTCGGTTTCCTGCTAAGCCGGGACAGTTGGCATCCCCAACGGTGTTGTACTATGTTTATATTAATATAACAGGTTCCGTCTTTTTTATTAAAAAAAAAAAAATGTATGGAAAGTGAGTTTCATATATTAATTTAAATTAATATATATGGATTCTCACAATTAATTATTTAATATTAGTTTGAGTGAGTTCCATATATTAATTTAAATTAATATATATGGGTTCTCACAATTAATTAGGTTGAATATATATCTATGTAATGATTTAGAAATGTTTTGATTTAATTTAGAATATAAAATATTTTTTATTTAATTTATAATATAAATTGTGAATAATATATGAAAGTCTATGTATTTGTTTTTCAAAATTTTGAATTGTTATTTTACTTTTATATATTCAAAAGTATTTTAATTTAAAAGTATTTCACTTTATAGATATATTTATATTATATTTAAAATTAATTTATGAGTATTTTACTTGTAACACTATCAAGTTTAATTACGAGTTGTCATTTTCTATTTATTATGTGACAAATAAATATGTTTAACTCAAGCAATGTCAACTTAATTATTGGGATACTCTTGTTCTCTAAAATATAATTGGTTTTTGTAAAGTTGATTTTGATAGTACATTTTTTGTTTGAAACCAGTTTTTTACTTCTAAATTATTTTAACCCGAGTTAGTGTGGGGTTGAGTATTTGGAACCAATAAATTCTTATGGCGTATCTTATCTACAATAATTGATGTTCTTTCAAATTGCAAAAAAGTAAACTTAGTAACACATTTGACTTGTATTCAATGTGGGGTTGAGATTGTTCTTTGGAATTGTAGAAGGTGAACTTAGTAACACTTTTGATTTGTATTTAATGTGGGTGGAAGGTTTTAAGGCTAGGGTCAATAAAATCTAATGGTATACTTTATTTACAATAATTGATGTTTTTTCGGATTAAATGACAGGTAAACTAACTAACACTTTTAAATTGTATTCAACTTGATATTTTGAAGTAAATAATTGTATTCAATGTGTGGTGGAGGTTTGGGGTTAGTAAAATATTATGTTTTATTTTATCTACCATGTTGTTTCAAATTTTGACAATGGTTAAATTACTTACTATTTTGATTTGTATTCAATGTGGAATTTGAGGTTTTAGAGCTAATAATTGTATTGTATTCTATTTTGAGTTGTATTCAATGTGGAATTTGAGGTTTTAGAGTTAATAATTGTATTCAATGTGGGGTTGAGGTTTTGGATTCAATGAAATTTTATGTTGCACTTTATTTATAATGATTAATATTTTTTAGAATTGGAGAAAGATAAACTTATATTTTTAAACTTATTAACACTTATATTTAATGGGGGTTGAGGTTTTGGGGCTAATAAAGTTCTATGTTATATCTTATTTATAATAAAATATAATAATAATTAATTATTAAGATATAATATTAATCATTATTTATAATAATGATTAATATTTTTTAGAATTGGAGAAAGATAAACTTATATTTTTAAACTTATTAACACTAAACTTATTAACACGTGTATTTAATGGGGGTTGAGGTTTTGGGGCTAATAAAGTTCTATGTTATATCTTATTTATGACAATTGGCGTTTTTTTCTCTAATTTGAGAAGTCTAAACTTAGTGACATTGTTAGTGACATTGTTGACTTACACTCAATGTAGGATTGAGGATTTGGAAGCGATAATTATATATTGAATGCGGGGTTAAGGATTTTCGGCCATTAAGTCTTATGCTATACCCTATCTACAATAATACCCTATCTACAATAAAGGATATTCTTTCAAATTGGACAAGGGTGAATATAAAATTGGAGAAACATAAACTTATATTTTTAAACTTGTGGGGTTGAGGATTTCCGGTCATTAAGTCTTATGCTATACCCTATCTACAATAATACCTTATCTACAATAAAGGATATTCTTTCAAATTGGACAAGGGTGAATATAGAATTGGATAAAGATAAACTTATATTTTTAAACTTACTAACACTTGTATTTAATGGGGGTTAAGGTTTTGGGGCTAACAAAGTACTATGTTATACCTTATTTATGACAATTGTTTTTTTTTTCTAATTTGAAAAGGCTAAACTTAATGACTTGTATTTAATGGGGGTTGAGGTTTTGGGGCTAACAAAGTACTATATTATACCTTATTTATGACAATTGTTTTTTTTTTCTAATTTGAAAAGGCTAAACTTAATGACATTGTTGACTTACACTCAATGTGTGATTGAGGATTTGGGAGCGATAATTATATATTGAATGGGGGGTTGAGGATTTCGGGCCATTAAGTCTTATGTTATACCCTATCTACAATAAAGGATATTCTTTCAAATTGGACAAGGGTAAATATATTCACACTTTGATATGTATTCAATGTGGGGTTGAGGATTTAGGGCCAATAAAGTCTTATGTCATGTCTTACTAAGACTTATGACTTGTATTAAATGTGGGATAATACTTATGACTTGTGTTCAATGTGGGGTTGAGGTTTTGGACCCATAAAGTTTTATTTTATATTTTATATACAATAATTAATACTCCTTTTAATTGGATAAGAATAAATTTAGTGACACTTTTAACATGTATTCAATGTGGGATTAAGGTTTTGGCAGCAATAAAGCCTTATGTTATACTCTATCAAAAATAATTGACATTCTTTCAAATGGGAGAAGGGTACATTTATTCACACTTTTGATTTTTATTCAATGTGAGATTCAGGATTTGGGCTAATAAAGTTTTATTTCATATCTTATCTAAAATAATTAGTTGGGTAAATTTAATGACACTTTTAACTTGTATTCAATGTGGGGTTAAGGTTGTTGTTTCAAATTATAGAAATGTTTGTATTTGTATTTTATGTAGGGTTGAGGATTTGGGACAATAATGTTTTATGTCATTTTATCTATTATAATTTATATTATTTTTAATTGAAAAAGGGTAAACTTAGCGACACATTTGACTTGTATTTAAGGTGGGGTGGAGGTTTTTCTTTCTAAGTGTAGAAGGTTAACTTAGTGGTTGAGGTTTTTCTTTGCAATTGTAAAAGGTTAACTTAGTGACACTAACTTGTATTGAATGTGGGGTTGAGGTTTTCAGGATAAGAATCATGAGGCTTGTAGTTTTGGGATCAATAAAATCTTATGTTATACTTTATTTACACTAAATGTTGTTCTTTCAAATTAAATGAAGGGTAAACTAATTAACTTTTTAAAATTATATTAAATGCGGAGTTGATATTTTGAGGTAAATAATTATATTTAATGTGGAGTCTTATGTTTTATTTTATCTACAATAATTGATGCTCTTTTAAATTGGAGAAGGGTTAAATTACTTACAATTTTGATTTGTATTTAACATGGAATTTGAGATTTTGAGACCAATAATTGTATTCAATGTGAGATTGAGGTTTTGGAGTTAACAAAATCTTATGTTGAACCTTATTTACAACAATTAATATTCATTAAAATGGAGAAAAATAAACTTATATTTTTAACTTGTATTAAATATGTGGTTGAGGTTTCAAGACAAACAAATTTTACTTAATGTGAATGTGAGTTTGATGTTTTGGGACCAATAAAATCTTATTTTAATGTTTTAATTAGAAAAAATAAACTTAATGATACTTTTAACTTGTATTCAACATATGGTTAATTTTTTGAAGTCAAGAAAATTTTTTGTTATACTCTATCTATAATAATTGACATTCTTAAAAATTACAGAAAGGTAAACTAATTGAATGTCAATGTTCTTTTTTATTGGAGGAGGGGAAATGTTTTTTTTTTAAGATACTTCTTATATATAAAGAAAATCATTTACACCAACAACTAGAAAAACATGAAAAACATAGAATGGTATATACCGTGAACACCATATCCTCTTCCTTAGGAATACTAAAACAATTGTGAAATTGAATGAAGCATTCAAATCTAACAATTTTTCATCACTAATCAATATGCCCCTTCTACGAAGAGTTTCATAAATACCTCATCTCACCATAATTGACAAAAATATGACTGAGAACTAACCTCACTATCAAAAACAAACTTGCAATGGAGTTTGCAAAGGATATAAAAGTAGAAACTCTCAAAAGGTGTCAAATACCAGCTAAGGAATCTTGAATCACTGATCTAGAATCACCAAACAAACTACCTAACAATAAAAATTCCCCTAAAGAATGTTTTTCAACTGAGATTGAGACTTATCCCAACAAGAGATCACAAAGGATAATTCCCACAATATGTTCTTCATTTGTTCTAATTTCAATAAAGTCCAGGGAAAAAGTCCATAAGAAATACCACTTTTGGCTAGCCAATATTTCGAGGGGAGGCTTTGGTATATCACTAACCAATAAAATACCCATAGATTATATGAAGCTTGAATTAACTAGACACCATTCAACTGTTGAATCTAATGGATCTCCATATCCATAGAAATCCACCTAGAATTTATAATAGGGACTAATTCATTTCATTGATGTAGAATGGTGTAGATATTATGGGAATCATACTAGGTAAAGGGATGGCAAAAATTCCACAGTCAATCTCGAAAAAAATGACCAGTCCTATCAATATTCAGATTAAAAGGATTCTCTTGGGGTATGAGCCCAATAATCTCCATCAAGGTAGGTTGATTCAAAAAATATATTGAAAACTCCCTACCCATTGGATGCTAGGTATGCCGAGAATGAGAATTGGAATCCCAAAGATCGCTCTAAAAGAAAACATTATTTCTTCTAAGCCTCCTTTATTGAAAACAAGGGAGGTCATATATGAAAGTACCCTACTAATTTCAAATCCAAATTGGTCTCTTGGCTAGATCCCAACCTAATACACTACCTGACCAATGCCAAAAAATAAAACTTTATACCCTCCTCTAGGATATCCAAATAATCATGAAGATGGACCCTGAAATATGGAAATTATGAGGAGAAAAATTAATATCATATAAACCAAACTATCCATGTACTTTCCCAACATGTTGGGTTGAAATCAATATGTGTTGCATAAAAACTTGCCAAGGGATGATCCCTCCAAACACATAACCACCCATTTAGTAGACAAAATGTTTATTGGGTCACCACATCAATGAAACCAAGGCCCCCTTGTCCTTGTTCAAGATATAAAATTCCTTGGGGACCATGGGAAAATGAGAAGTCCAACATAATTGGCCCATAGGTATGATTGGAAAATCTATTCCAAAGGGAAAAAATATTCCCTACTTGGAAGATATCAATACACATAGTAGATGTGGGAGGCTTGAAGAATCTTGTTCATCATCGTCATATTAAAAGGAAAGGGAAGATCCTTGTACTGCCAAAAAAGTAAGTTATGATTCAATATTTGTAGGCACCAATCCCACATAGAACCCAATGAAAGGTATACCCCAAATGATATACCAAGATATTGTATAATAAAACTTGGTTGGAAAAACCTTCAAATAGATGGAAACCACACAGGATAAAACTAAAGACTAAATAGCTATTAGTATGTCTTGTGATACTAAAAATTTCCCACGAGACCTGTTGGATTACTGAGAGGGGGGGGGGGGTGAATCAATAATAGAGCAATTTAATCCTTTTTAACCATATAATCCAAGTGTTATATCATTATATCATTATCATCCAATATCTGTAGAGTAAATAAGAAATGAACAAATGAACAATCATACACATACACAATACACCAGTGTTTTACATGGAAACCCAAAGTGGGAGAAAACCACATAATGCTTTTTCTTATATGACTTGAAGAATTACATTCATTGGAAGAACCAACTTCCTTTGTTTTCCATCTACAACGGGAAGGAGGCTCCAACCCCCTGGTTTCTCAGGCTACAACCTGAGGGAAGCTCCAAATCCCCAAATCTCTGGCTACAACTAGAAGGAGGGTACAACCGCCTATGTTATCCGGCTACAATCATTTTCCTTTCCTCGTCCAACTTCCCTGACGTATAAGTAGAATGATGGAACCACTGTCACACTATCACTGTGAGATATATTGTTGTAAACATGTACCAATCAACCTGCACCAAATAACATGTACCAATAATATAAACCATGCATCAACCATGCATTAACCTATACCTCAACCTGTAATCAACCTGTACCATAAACCAGTGCATAAACCATGCACCAACCTATAGAAAACAACCTGCAATCAACCTGTATCATAAACAAGTGCACCAACCCTGCACCAACCTATACCTCAACCTGTACCATGAACAAGTGCATCAACCATGCACCAAAACTGTACAAATAACATGTCACAACAAATTTTCCAAACAACCTATCAAAACAACATGTCTCATCAATCTTATCAACCAAATCAGATCTACTCACCAATATCAATCATTAAGACAACTCTCAAATATGTGCATCAACCAAGCATAACACAACAATTCATAATCATCATCAAGATCAATATGTGCTTCTAATAATACAAGTATGCTACATCATCCATAAACCATGTGTCAACAATACTACTAAAAAGTGACTCCAAACATGTACCAAGTATGTACCAATCATGTATCAACTACTCATCAACTATGTCTCATCAATATGTACCAACATCATCAACTATACACTTCATGTATGTGCCAACTCATCAACTACTTGTCTCAACCATGTACTCGACATGTACCTCAACCAAATGCCCTCATCAATTTCATCATCCAAATCTGATTTGTAACTCTATAATAGACCTAGTGTATATGATCACATACCTACAAACATTCCTTAACTTTAACAACAATAGACTAGCATTTTCATCAAACTTTTCTTTAGTCTCACATGACTAGTTTTGAATTAGTCAACAACCCTAACTTGAAATAATCATAACTTTGTACATGTAATGAAAAAATATATGAAACTTATATACAATGTTCTTCACAGTGGTTTATGCAATTCCTCTAGATTTCACTACTTGGAACGTCTCAGAAAAGGAGTTATAGCAAAATTGACATACCTTGTTGAATTCTAGCTTATTCTATAGAGCGACCTTGTAGAGCGTGCCTCACACTTAATATTTGTTGAATCAATCTAAAACTGTTACACAACATACTACATGCTATAATATAACCAAAATGTTTTGTATTACTGAATTTGTATCTTTTATGAAGACGTTATGACGTTTTTACTTGAAACATATGTTTTAGACTAGTTTCATGACTAGCCACAAACCCTATTTTCCACGGCGTGTAACTCCAAAAATACAACGAACCACAAGTAGTATTTTTTACCACAGATACTTGGATATGTTTCCTCAATGGAATATCAATTTCACGGTCTGATTCATTCTATAAAAAAAATTATTGTGAAAATGGTGAGATGACCTGTAAATAACATACCTTAGAAAGCCTCATCAAAACAATTTATCCTTCCTTGATTTCTAGCCTTCTTTTCTTCACCTTCCCTCATAAATTCAGCTTATATAACCTTTGGTTACCTCATACACCTATATATATTCAATATTATTAAGTTTCATATAAAATGAGAGAGCCTTGCCTCTTATTTATACTCTCCAAGTAGCTTCCTTAAAAACATCTTCTAGGTTACTTTGCCCACTTTCCTTATTTTAGGGTTAACCCACTTCTAATTATCCATTAAATTTATTATTTAAATAATTTATTTTGTATTCACTTTGAATTGTATTACACTCATCACTTCACTTTATTATTTACCCTCTAAAATCCCTTCAACCACTTTGACTACTTTGACCTTTTGGGGCTTCTAGATAACATATAAGGGTCCTCCAACTTCGTAAGGCCATAACTCTCAAACCGTGAGGAGTTATGTGACATGACACATACCAACAGAAATGAAATGACATGTAATATCCATATAGAATAATATTACCTACAAATATATCAAAACTCATACCATTATCCATCAAACAAACTTGGGTGCATTACCCAAACCTGTGTTCTCCAACTTCTCATGGCCATAACTCTCTAACTGTGGGGAGTTATGTGACGTTCCACATATCAAAGGAAATGGAATGAAATGTACTATCCATATATAATAGTCTTACCTTAAAATATATTAAAACTCATACCATTATACATGAAACAACCTTGGGTCCATTACCCAAACCTTTGTGCTACCGAAATTCGCTACTGAACTTTCTCCAAGGGTTGACATCAATCACTAAGTGTTGAAATCAATATAAACTATCACTCTCCAATGTTTGACATCAATGAAAACCAACAATCCATACCAATTATCCATCAACCTAAGCCAATTATCTGACAATCTCCCCCTTTGACATCGATGGCAACACCAACATTGATGGTAACACTTAGTCATGATAACATTCACGCCTATACTCTTCATCAATGTTTCTATCTCTCCCCCTTTGAAATCAATGGAAACGGGTATCTCCCTTTGGGGCTGACCCCCCTGACTGAACTCTCCTTAGGGTTGCTCCCCCTGTCTACATGCCTTTGATTTTTCTTTGTGTTTATAAGCCTCTAATTACTCTCTTTCCCTTCATATGAATAATATCTCCCCCTTTGACAAATGGTATCACTCTAAAGTCATATCGCTCATTCTTACCTTGTGAAAATCACTCTCCTTGGAAACATGCCTCTATGCTCTCTCTCTAAGCATTTACCTTTGCATCTGATAAATCTCTCCCCCTTTGTCCTATTTATGGTGCTTCCTCATGTACATCTAAGACATATAAGATAAGCATTCAAAAGAATTCATTTTGGAGTAGAAATTACTACTAGTCTTTGGCGAAGATAATCAAGGGATTCCCGTGGAAGCAGTTTTGTAAAGATGTATGCCACTTGTTCTTTTGGTCCCACATATTCAACTCTGATGTTCTTATCTGCAACTTGTTCATGTAGAAAGTGATACTTGATTGGAATGTGTTTTGTATTGGAGTGCATCACCGGGTTTTTTGAGATAATGATGGCACTTGTATTATCACAATAGATTGGAATGGGCTCATCATACTCAACCTATATATCTGTCAAAGTTCGTTTCATCCATAGAACATGTGTACAACATCCTGATGCTGCAATATACTATGCCTCGACTATAGATACAGATATTGATGATTGTTTCTTTCTTAGCCAAGATACTAAACACTCACCCAAGTAGAACGTTGCTCCACTGGTGCTTCATTGGTCATTAATGAAACCTTCCCAATCTGCATCTGTGTAGGTAATAAGTGATATATCCTTTTCTTTTGGATACCAGAATCCAAACTCGTATGTTCCTTTGAGATATCTGAAAATCCTCTTCACTACTAATACATGTGATTCTTTTGGTGCTGCATGAAATCTTGCCACATGTCCAACTACCTGCATTACATATGGTCTAGATGTTGTCACATATCGTAAGCTACCAATCATTTACCTATATTTCCTCTAGTCTGTAGACTTTGAATCATCATCTTTGTTCAACTTGAAAATGGTTTGCATAGGAGTGGTAACTAGTTTGTGATATTCCATTCCGAACCTCTTTAGCATTTATCTCATATAATTAGTTTGAGAAATAAAAATTCCTTGGTTTATTTGACAATATGAAGACCCAAAAAGAAGGATAATCCTCCAAGTAATGACATTTCAAATTCATTATGCATATCCTTTGCAAATTTCTGGCTTAATCTGTCATTAGTACTTCCAAAACAATATCATCAACATAAATTTCAACTAATAAAATATTACCTTGAGTTACCTTGGTGTATATTTTGTTGTCTGTGCTTCCTTTCCATAGTTCATAGGGAGTTTTTTCATTGTTGTTTTTTATCATTACTCTATTTTGAATGTGAATTGATGTATGCACTGCATGTGTCCAAAAAATATTTGTCAATTAGGAATCCATTAGCATTGTTCGAGCTATTTCCTATGTAATTATAATCCATTATGATAATGTTCCTTTATCTTTGAACCACTCTATGAACCAATCTATGAATCCATGCTCTCGTCCACTATCATATATCTGTCCAAAACTGCTAAGTGTTTTTACGAATCCATCTATGTCCATACTATCCAATACTCTACTTGCACAATTGTCCATAATGTTGACCTATTTATCACTATACTATCATGAAGTCTTGATTAATGTATCAAACTGTACTTCTGCTAACTTATTTCTCTGAATCTGTCTTCTCAAACTATGCAAGCTTCTTGAAGGATGGTTCTTTGTTCTGTCACAACTATCGCATAAACTCCCTCTGTCTTATATTCATATTACTTGGGAGTCTCTAAGATGGATGGCTCAGAACAATTACTGCTCTGATATGTATTCATCATCATCTTCATTGGTAGATTCATTATCTCTGTAAGGTCTGACTTCTTTCTTTCTATCTGTGGATTCATCTTTCACTACAATGCCTGAAAGTAAAATCTTTTGAACCTGTTCCTTATTTACCCGTCCTTCCTTCCTTTCAGTTATTTTCCAAACCTTTCTATATTTGACATATTTCCTTTTCTCTGTAAAATTTTCTTCATCTCGTTTGATTACCAATATTGCGATCTCTGATACCTGGTCTTTGTTCACCTATTCTTCCTATTTTCTTATCCATAATTTCTTATATCTGATATCATTATTCTCTTTCATGGAAGTATCGATCATGCATCTACAATCACTAGCTATGTGTCCATAGTTATGACATTTTTAACACTCAATGTTACGTGCGACCACATAGGAACTTCTTTCTTGGACATTTCTTTTAGAATCCCTGCAATCTGCAACCTTATGTCCAAAGTTAGTACAATAAAAACAATTACCATAAAATAAATTTGCATATCTGAGAGTGAATGATCTTCTTTGTGGAGTATTCTTTCTAAATTTTTTCCTTGACTGATCATGATCATGATTAAAGCTTCTTTGCGGCTTGAACATGGATTGTCTTCTTGAAGATGTATCTTCAATAGTTTTCTTAGATTCAAAGGAAACCCTTTCTTGATATACCTTTGGAGATGGATGTTGGGGGGAAACATATTATTCACTAAAACAAAAGTACAAAAACATGTAAACAAGATTTTAATCATACCAACACAACTCTAACAAAAGCCAAGGAAAGTCAACATATCAATTATAAATGTCAAATGAATACAATCATATGCTTTCTCAAAATCAATTTTCAGAAAAAACACCTACTGACTAGACTCCATGGCCCACTCCATGACCTCCCAAGATGAAAATAATGTATCTAAAATAAATTTCTCCTATACAAGTCCTATATGTTCTCAGAAAAAAAAAATTGGGCCATGTATCATACTCTCTTGGAAAACTCCTTGGTCATAATTTTATAAGAAATGGTCAATAAAGTTATCGACCGCCACCCACCAATATAATATTTGGTTGTATTCTTTAGAATAATATTGATCAACCCCTATTAATAATTTTTGAAAGACTCCTTCTGGAAAATACCTCATGTGTAAGATTGAAAAATTGTCCCTCATTGTGTTCCACTTGTAAAAATCACAAGGCATACCATCAATACCCAGGGACTTCCCATTTTACATTAAAGAGAAGGAAGAAAAAAATTCATATTTTGTAAAATCTATTTCCAATCTATCTTGATCTCTAATTGATACTTTGCGAGGAGCCACTTTGTAGAAAGAATCCCTAGCAGACAGAACTGACTCCAACAAGTGGTAAATAGAGAAAATATTTTGAAAGTTACCACTAAACATACATCAGATATCTATTGAGTTCTCCTCAAGAATCCCTTATTCTCTTCATAGAACAATAACCTTGTCAATCACCACTTTCCTCTTCAACAAGTCAAAGAAAAACTTATATTACTTGTCTCCCTCCTAAATCCACTATAGTTTAAAGGGCCAATGATTTGGCCATTTTCTGACATACACCCCCTTAGATGATTCTGGAATTTCATTTCCGGGCATATGTTACCACACACATCATTTCCAAAAAATATTACCATTGAGACCCACCTTCAAACGTCGAAATAAAAAAATGCTTCTCTAACTAGATGCCACTAAATTCAATGGAATTTTATGTGGGGGACATTTATAGAAGTGAATATTAATTCATATTGAACATCCCTTCCCACCACATCCTTTTTTCAACTATAAAAACCATGGTATTTTATTTTCTCACCCATACCCTACTCTAGTTTTGTAATTGAAGTTTCACAAGAGCCATCAATTTCCACTTGTCGATAAGTTCTCCTGTTCATGGCTTGGAACTAGAAATTATCCTTAACCTATTTTGGAAAAAAATATGAAACAAACATTGTCCTTTCCACTTTTCTAGCCATAGGTCACCATGTTCATAGTTTGTAGTGGTGAATAAAGGAGAAAGTAGCTTACTATATTCATGGTTCCTTTCATGCTAGAGTTTAATCCTGATTTCAGAGTCATGTGAAGTTCATCATATAGGTAACTTATTGGTTAATAAATTGTTTCATTTTTCCACACAAGAGGCTAATGGAAACATAATATGTGTGGTGGATGATTTAAAGAATAATTTTTTTGATGTTTTTGCAGGAGGTAGACAACATGCCTGGAATCATACTTGATAAAGGGCCACCAATAACTAAATAAATTGGAATCTGATAATTGTGAATCCAATTGAATTTGAAATGATGGGGTTATGCAAAAGCATGCAAGTACAATACATATGATTCAAAACACTCATATGGGCCATTAGATATCTATTTAAGGAATCCAATATTCTCTTCCAAACTTCCACTCCATTGTAGCACAATATTCCTAGATTTCACTTTCCCCTCTCTATCTTCCATATTGTTTGCAGAATCCCCAATTTTCCAACATGCATTGCCTCTCTCATTGTTGAAGTTTGTTGGGTATATTATTCTTCCTAAATTCAATATATTTGGAATTATTTACACAAAATATTGTTATATAGTTCTCAATTTTGTATTAGGTTTCCTTATTTTCTCACAATGAGTGTTGTTTTATGGACAAGTTCAACCACTTCTAAGTGAAGAAGCAACAAAGTTGGTGAAGAAACTCCTCCCTGATAACACATAGAGTGATATTTCTTATCTTTATTCATGGGTCGATCAAATGAAGTTCATATGTCATCAGGAAATATCATTAGAATTCATTCACACATGTTGTCCCTTGACCAAGTTTTCGAGAACCTTAGTCATGTTTGACCATTTTTGGGACTTCGACAGGCTGGTCAAAGGCAGAGTGCAAGGCAAAGAGGAGACTGCGAGATCCCGCCCCCTTTTTAGGGAATTTTTGTGTTTAGTGTTTATGTAATGGGTATGGGATGACGGCCCATGGGTTTACCCATGCCTTGGCCCCTTTTTTAATGTATAAATAGAAAGCTAGATGATGTAAGAAAGATAACACTAGGTCTAAGAGAGACGTGGTGCTAAGTGCTATATTGTGCTAAGTGAAAGTGATGTAAATAGTTGGATCTATGTGATTGAGTTAGCTTTGTGCATATTGTGTGCATGAGAACTTGCAGAGCTAAGTGAAAGTGACTGTAAAAAGACTTTGTGATGTAACCTATCTCGGGGAAGGAGGGTCTGGCGAGGTGCGTGCAGATATCTTGTCCTATGTAGAGTGGGTTCTTATGGCTCTGTGCTTGTAGAATATTGAAAGAAGACAATAAATAAAGAGCAGAGTTGGTGGACGTAGCCCCACATTGGGGTGAACCACATATATCCAGTGTTGTGGTTTCTTTGTTCATTATAGTTGTTATGTTATTGATGTGATTTATGCTTAGTGTAGTGATATATGTTAGATGTATATGATATAATAGCTTAGTGCTTAGTAATGTGAATGAATTCTAGATATGATATATTTCTATATGCTAAGTGCTTGGATGTATTAGATCTTGTTGAATACTACGTTGTTATGTAATTAGGGTTTTCTCTCCTGCGATGTGACTAAGGGTTAAATACTGATGAAGGTTAACTGCTAAGTGCTCTGTTAGGTATTGTAATCACAGATCTGTGTCCCAGCTAGGTTGTAGACACTTGAGTCCTGCAACCACCCTTGCCTCTACCTTGAGTGAGACTTCATATGCTTCACAGGTGTTTTCGAAAGGGTCGGTCCTTAGGGTTTTGTTGGTGTGATGTTGAAGCGTTGAACCCTGGGTCTTCCCCTGTGCCAACAAATGGTTGCATTGTTGGGACATGAAACTGTGATTGCTGGGAAATGAAGAAAAGAAATCTTTGTGCGTAGATATGTTGTTTTAGTACGTAGTATTCTACTTGACTGCAAATCTTTGTGCTAAGAAAGGAATAAGATCTGAAGAAAAGAGGTAAGATCTTAAATCTCTGTGCTCTGAGAAAGGTAATATAAGTGAAAATTTTTGTTTCAAAAGAATGGATCTAGGTATGTCTAATAGATTTGGTCCTAGTCTGAAAACCAGGGCACAACTAGAAGAAAGAAGGTTGGATATGAATAGATGTAATAATAATAGTGAAAGATATGTTATTCCTATGCATAGAAAGAATGTTTGGATTAACAAATGGATGTAGGATCCTAGAAATATTTTTTTGCAGGTTAGTTACTGTGATCCCAATGCGCAGTACAGGGAAATTTGGGGGTCATTTAAAAGAAAGAGAGGATTAACTCTTTGCTATATTTGCAGAATACTGGGACATCTTGCTAAGGAATTCCCTGGTAGAGGTACTCGTTGTCTTTGTTGCAAATCTATGGACCATAAAGTTTTGGATTGCCCTAGAATTATTGCTAAAGTTGAAAAGATGAATATGAGACAAGAAAACCATGAGACATGACAAGAAAATAAGGATATGATAGAACCCTAGAAAGAATAAGAGATTGTATTATTACAGATGAAATAAACCCTGAATGATCACAAAGATATCAACCTATCAGAGATCTTAAAAGAGAAGGAGTGCATAGAAACAAGAATATGAGACTTTGACATAGACTATGTTCTGGATGAAGAAACATAGGTGAATATCATGAAAGAAAGAACTTGGGAAATTTTGGGAAAGCCTGATATGGTTCCTTCATTAGGAGGAATAGGATTATTTAGAGGAAAGATGATAACCCTATATGAAAGACTTACCCAGATTTCTATGAGTGCTCATGGAATTTCGATAGAAGAATAATTTGAGATCATTAAGCTTGTTGAGAACAATGTCCCATTTGCTATTTTGCTAGAAAAAACCTGGGTTGAGAAAGGTCAGATACAAAGGAAACAAGAAGAGGAGGATCTAGAACAGAAAAAGAAAGAAGTAAGAGATTTCACGACTAGGAGAATAACGCACTTACTGGAATAACAAGAGGACCAGTCGAAGCTACTGAGGACCAGAGATCTGGATGTCGAAGTTGAAAGAACACATGAAGACTTGAAACACCTATTTGTGCAAGAGAGTAGAGAACCTAACCCAGAAAGAGAAGAAGTATTACCCTCGAACCCTATGAAAGACCCTCCATAGCGCGAATTTACTATGCCAAGAGGAGATAATAACAATAATGGAAATAGGAAACCAGTGACTGAAATTACAGAAAGGAAAGCCAGAAAGCTCAGCAAGAAGAAAGCAAAGTTAGAAAAATTACAAGAAGTTCCAAGGAGGACTTCGCAGAAGGAAGGTTTGCAGAACTGGAACTTCGTCGGGATAGAAGATCAGTGAAGATTGAAACTTCACCGTGACAAATAAATATGAC
>JZKD02S1673573.1:595516-606492 GCA_000966675.3 Picea glauca | reverse complement strand
GCTTTCACCATAAGGGGACCACTTTGGAGTTCATCCATATTTACTTCTTATCAACCATAAAAAAATAATAATGAGTCATATTTACATCAAACAATATTGGGTCCATTACCCAAACCTTTGCGTTATGGGGCTTTCTTCAAGGGTTGACATTAATGACAACCAACCTTAATCAACACATAGGATGGGTATAACTTGAATTACTCAGAATTATCATGATACACTCATAACCCAAAATATGTGTAGCATACATGAAGGATTTAAGTAACAACCTTATCAGAGAATTCAAAATTTGTTTCATTTGTTTTCAATACTTCAGGGATTACCATAATTCCCATGGAGAAAAGGGCATGTTCCTTGAAGGTGGCATAGCAAATTACACTTCTCATATGGAAACTCATGGTAGTTCAAATACGACTGAAAAATGCATTTTTTTTAGTTGTCATCTTATTACAATGTATTTTCATCGATGTTTCATATCTCAAGGTACTTATTTGATATTGAATTATACTTAAATTCAGTCTTATTTAAATAACAATGGAGATTAATAACTAGGTGTATAACTTGTAGATAATTTAATAGAAGCTTTACTATTTTTATGATTTTATGATTTTATGGGAGATGTCTATCAGGGCATATCCTACCTATGTTTAATTTTCCATATGAAGAATTTATTGGGAGCTTATTCATTTATTGTAATCAATGAAAAATATTTTTGCAGTATTTACATGTGGGATTCAGTACAGATGAACGATGAAATACAAAAAAATTCCATCATGTAACTAATTACAATTTCCTCTTCCCAAGAATTTGATTAATATGTATGTTGTTCCCTTTTATTCATCCTTATAGTTATTTCAATTCTATCTTCAAGGAGGTAATCAAGTAAGAAAAAAGGCCTTTGAAGTTCCATGAGATTGTGATTTAGAAATTGAAATGGGGTGTCTTTGTATTAATGACCCCATTCAAATATTATGGGGCATAAATCCACATATTATAGCTTGGGGTTTTATATGTAACAATAATTTAAAAAATAATGTCTTTGAAAAAAACAGATTTTAGAATTAAATAAAGAAAATTGTCCCTCTCGTCATGGGCATGATTTTTATTTCAATTTACATCATAGATTGTATGTTCCATCATACAATAGTTACCCATATGTTGAATAGTCTTAGTGTTCATTTGGTTTATCATATTCAACTTTGGTATATGTGCAAACTAAGAAATTGGCATCAACATCTTCATCTAAAAATTTCCTTATATGCCCCATTACACAATTTCTTTTAAATACCATAGGGCTTGATACAAGTCTACAACCCTATAAAATCATGGATAATCCCTAACTAGTACAACAAGTGGATATTGGGGACCAAGAATATTCAACCCAAATCTACCCTCGTCTACATCTCCTCCATAGGTGATCAATATTTATTTGTTTCTCAAGATGCACAATGTACAACTATGATAAATTTTGTAAGCAATTGATGCAGATCTCTCAATCCATGATGACAACATGGGATCCTAGCCTAATAAGCATGGAGTTACATTTTAACTCTAAGTTTCGCCAACTCAGCATCAAAATTTGTAATACTTAAAAAAGTGATCAATTTAGAAAAATAATCCACTCGTGTATTTCATTTGCATATATTTAGTTTAAAACAACGTGTTACAATTTTTTTTTGACCTTTTAAGATGGAATTTTATCAAGATGAATTATTTTTCTTTCCTTTAGTTTTAAATGCAACATAAGGAATTTCCACTAAAAGAAGATGTTATTTTCATTATTTTAATAAGGACCTATTGAAACTATGATCCAATAATGCTCTTGTCTTGTTTACATGAACATATATTGAGGGAGTGGTTGAAGTGTAGAGATCTAGAATACCATTTTAGATTTAAATATGTGATCTGATGTCATAAAAATGTTACCAGTAAAGGATATAACACATTCATCTAGAACTAACCCTTTTCTCTCACCTTTTTCTTCTATTCATTATGTATTTTTTTATATTCTCCATAGTTTTCTGCATCTTATCATTTATATTCATTCTTAGTACCAAAATGGATGTCCTTCTGTGGAAGGATGGCATTATTTACCCCCTTGAAAATTCAAAATTTTCAAATTGATGTTCTTCCACATGAATCCTTTAGTTTCTATTTCTAATGTTGTCGTATTTCTTACTCGATGACACACACACACACACACACACACACACACACACACACACACACACACACACACACACACAATTGGTTTCAAATAGACTATTAATATTGTGTCCTTAATTTGCATGAATGAAATGTTTCTACAGTGAACATTTCTCTTAATATTATCTCTTTTTGGTTTCATTCACGAGTAATAATAAATTGTATATAATTGAATTTCAATTAGAAATAATTGCAGGAGTGATCATGGCATGTCTATACCATTGTGTAGAAATAAACAATGGATAAAATATTTAAGATAATATATCATCAAAAAATGGTTGACTTCATTTATTGGTGATCAAATTGTTTGGTATGATTCAAACCCAAACCCTTTGAAAGAATTATGAGTATGTCCAAATGAGGTAGGGTAGGACTCTCTTTTCTATGAATCCCATTGGTACAAATTATGATTTAAAAAGATATTAGAATCATTGAGTAACATTTTTAATTTAATCATACTACTAATAGCGATTATAATATCGATATGTACAGAAATATACAAGAACCTATGATCACAATTTGATGTGTGCAACATTAGAAGTAGAAGATAATGATATGAAACCGATTTGAAAGTTTTGGTATTTTATATTTGTTGATTTTTCTATGAGCAAGGTTAAGCATGAAGTTCATTCAATTTGAGGATTTGTCTTAACC
Organism: Picea glauca; assembly: GCA_000966675.3. Lineage (NCBI taxonomy): Eukaryota > Viridiplantae > Streptophyta > Pinopsida > Pinales > Pinaceae > Picea > Picea glauca. The sequence continues at coordinate 603,633 of JZKD02S1673573.1, read as the reverse complement.
ATAATCAATAATGTTGCAACAACCAAGATCATAAGAAGAAACACCATGCACAAGAACACAAGAAGTATCCTCAGAAACCCTTCTCAACAAGGGAAGAAAACCCAAACAAATCCTTTGCTATATTCTTCAAGAGAAATACCTTCACCACCAATATGACCTAGCACACAAGAGGGTGCTCAAACCCTATAATACTAGCACCCAAGAGAGGTGTGCACTTTTCCCAAGAAGATGTACTTGCTGAAATTTCCAAACTCACATGAAGATATAATTCCATAATGGGGAATCTACCTTTACTTATATTAGACTTGACCTATCAACAGAAGTGTCTATTGGCACAACAGGGCCGATGTATCTAAGACACATTAATAATAACTACATTAATTATCTTTTACATTAATTATTAATTACATTAGGGTGGGGTCGACATGTACCCTTTACATTACAATTAGGGTTACATGCATGTATGACTCTTGAAAAATATTGCAAGGGATGTCATACACCCACTAGTGCTCAACCACTAGGGGAACATCCTATGGGTATGTCCATACCTCTTTCTCACTACATTACACAAAGGAACCACCTCTTCACTAGTGCTCAACCACTAGGATCACATTCACCTGTTCTCATCCACATGCACGTCCACTCAACATATCTTTTTTCACACTACATTACACATGAGAGTCATCTGGAGTTTCTCGTCAACTCTTCTTCTCAGAGGAGGCTAATACATCATAGTCATTTATGTTCTCATGATGATGCACCCAACACTTTGGGATTTCACACGTTCACCTTGTGCTCAGCCACATGTACGTCCAACTCTGTAGATCTCCTTTCTCACTGCATTACACAAGAGAATCATCTAGAGTTATTCTCAACTCTCTGTAAGGAGAAGGCCATCTCTATGTTCCAACTCTATCTCAAATAGGAACCACAAACCCCTCTCAGAGGATTTCTCTCAGGTTTGTAAGCTAGAGAATGTCTCACATAGTTGCAATCATTAACACTCCCTCTCAACTAGGGAGGCATTTTCCACCAAGCCAAGTCTCTCACGAATATACTCAAAATTTGTCTTGGAAAGTGGTTTGGTGAAGATATTTGTGATCTATTCATGAGTAGGAAGATACTACACATGTATTGTCTTCCTCTGCACCATGTCTCTGATATAGTGATACTTTATTTCAATGTGTTTTGATCTGTCATGAAACACCGGGTTCTTAGAGAGCCTTACATAGCTCTGGTTATCACAATAAATAGTAGTGGGATCCATCTCATGATCGAACAAGTTAGTCAGAAGTTTGTGATGCCAAACTACATCATGGACTACTACACTCAATGCAATGTACGCTTCCTCTATGGTGCTTAGTGCCACAAAGCTTTGTTTTCTGCTACACCAGAAAACCATGGTAGAACCTAAAGTGAAACAACAACCAAAGGTGCTTTTTTTGTCTACTGCGCTTCCTTCCCAATATTCATTGGCATATCCTTGTAGGCTCAAGTCCACACTAGAGGCATATCTCATGCCATAACCAATTGTGCCTCATAAGTATCTCAATATATCTTTCCCAACTATTCAGTGTGTCTATCTCGGTTGGCTCATGAACTGGCTAATAACATTTATTGCATAGCAAATGTCTGGTCTAGTGTTAGCTAGATACATCAGTGATCCAATCAATTGTTGGTATAAGTGTGGATATACATCTCATGAATCAGTATCACTCATTTTCTTCATATCCATTACCATTGGAGTGGGCATGGATTTGCATTTTGTCTTGCCAAACTTTTTCAGTATTTCCATAGTATATTTTCCTTTACTCTGTAACGACCCTCCTTGTTACGACAACAACTCTTTACCAGGTGCAATTTTTTTTTNGTTTAAGGTGTGTGCGCATGTGTAAAAAGGAACAGACACACTTGACTCTACGTCGCCACCCGACAACCGACAAGACGCAACCACGATGATAAAAAAAAGAAGACTTAAGGCACACAACAAGTAACTACAAGCATTAAATGACATAATGGGTTATGTACCGTACGAACACAGATGGAAGAATCCATAGTGGTAGATCTTACTATTTCTGCACAGGAAAGAAGGGCGTTTAATCTTAGTTCTCTTCTCCGGAGAGAGAGAAGGTCAGATAGGCTACTGGACGACTTCTTAGGCAGAAACTAGTAATATCCGTCAGGTGTGTTGCAAGAGTGGAAACCTTGCCTTTAAAGGGCCCAAGACTCTTGATACGGCACTGGATTCCTCACACAGGAAATGGTCATGCAAATATCCATACATACTAAGGCTACAAGGAGGTGTCTAGATCCCACCCGACACAAGTAGACCACGCAAGCAAGACAACCAAGAACTACAAAATCAAGGACAACCACTACCACTACGGGAGACGCAAGTTAGATTATTGCAAAATCCATTGTGCTAAATCATAAAAAAGTTTGGGACTTAGTTCAAGATGTCAAGATTCATCTGTTATCAATGATAATTAACTCTATCCTTACGACCATAAAATGACCACCCTCTTTCATTTTATTTTAAAATAACTACCTAAAATGACCAACACCACATCTGAAGGGTACCTAAAACCAACTCATTGACCTTACCACAAATGACCACAACATCCACATGAATAGTTCCATAAACCTTAGAATTACCATTAAATGCTTCATTACATAATAATGTCTATAAAACAAAAATAACATTGCATTAACACTACCATAAGCATGCATCAACAATCCTTTACCTCGATCATTCCTAAGAATTAATAGTAACTTTAAACCTTATATGTCATTAGATTTATCATGAACAATAACAACTTGAAGGTTAGAAATACCCTCGATATTGTCTTCAACCTTAACATTCATTTCAACTCCATTTACTTCACAAAATCCAATTAGTAAATAGTTACCCAACCATAACATTTCAATATCATATGACATTACATTTTATAATACACTAATACCGCCATAAGGTAACCAATCATTATATTAGAAATTGCCATAACTTGGTATTGTTAACGATCACATTCAAGATAATGACGACTAAGACAACAAGTAAGGCATTTAACATGACATAACATAACTATCAATAAATCTATGAACAAGGTTATCTACATTACGACAAATTCAATGGTGACTCATTATTAACTCGCTAAATCACTTGCCACTAAGGGTTCGACTAAGAGGGTCAGATCTAAGAAGTGGTTTTATCTCATCGAAACCATTTGTTGCAAGGACCAATCATAATCAAGGAATATTCAATATCTAGTGGCTGTGATAAGGGACATCATAACTTATACATTATCATGGATATTATCATTAGAATAAACCTCACACTACCTTAACATTATCATAAACAATGATGGCATTCAAATTAGCATTACTATAATCACTAGAATTAATCATAACGTTACATGACCTTAACCTACCACAACCCAAAATCGCATTGAAAATTGGCTTTCTATAGTTAATAGCATTAACATTCATTTCATTACATCAACATTTCGGAAGCCCTAAAGCTTGAGAAAAGGCGTTCTAAAATCAATAATATTAACATTAATCCCATTACAATGACAAGGCGTAATCAATAAAAGCTTTGTGGATTGGCGGCCAATCCACCTTGCCCTTAAAGAATAAAAATCGGCAGCCCAATAAATGTACATACCTAGTGATGAATGTAATTAAAATATAATAAAAGTACTCTGTGCTGTCAGTTGTTGCCGGCCACCAAAATTTTTATAATCAGTTAAAATGGGAAATCATGCTGACACCCAATTAAAGTAATGCAGTGTTTGAGAGGGGTGACCCAAAAACAATGAGTTGTCTACCAGAAAACCAACTAGGTAACTTTACCACAGATTAAATGAAAAACCAAGGGCTTTTACATAGGCTCAGACAATGAGTAACAGCTGTAATGTGAGCATTCTGGCATCTTGAAATAACTATAAGGCAGCGAGGGCGTTAATGGTCACTTAAGCCGTTAAATTTTTACACCCAAGAAAAGGTTGACAGTCCTCCTAGGTAAGACGCGCAGAAGAAGGTTTTTTCTTCCCGAAACACGTGTAATAAAACCCAATAAAACAATGGTCACGCCCATCAATCGGTGACCCAGCAATCAAATAAAGAACCATTCGACAGAGTGCCAAGAAAGGATTTTGGGTAAGGGATGCAAAGAAATAGGATTAGCAGCTCGACACAGAATAAAAACGCAGGTAGGCTGGGCGCATCCATCGTCACGCAGGCAGAAGGAGTCGATAAAAATTTTCCCCGAGGAGACAACCTCTAAGTCTTCCGACTGTACTAAAGAGCCGGATACCTCCCTTAATGCATAACACCAAGTTCTAAGTTCATAAGCCAAAGGATCAACACCGAAACACACCACAAGTCAAGCTAGAGCTCAACACCGAAACACAACACAAGTCAAGCCAGAGCTCAACTTTGAAACACAACACAAGTCGAGCCAGAGCTCAACACTGAAACACAACACAAGTCGAGTCGGGGCACAAGCGCCCAACAACCCAATCACATGGAGCAGGAGCTACTGTCATCAAGTCCTTCCAATACCAAGCTAGAACGCAACGAACAAAAGTACACAACAACAGTAAATGCAAAGCTCGCCGAGGAAGAGATTTACACAACAAAGTCATGGTTTAACGCAAGAAAGGGGCAGCACGAAATCACATTTTTCTTTTTCTTTTAGCTAATAAAAACAGAGTGAAAAATAAATTATAGTGGCATTTAATCTGTAAAACATACACATCATTTACATCAGCAACAAATTTCATTCTCGAAGGTTTTTCAGTAGCATGTTTAGTTGTAATTTATCCCCCAAGGAACCCACAGAATCCCAATCTGTACATGAATGAAACCATAATACATATTCCATGAGAAATTTAAGTATAAAACGATAGATATCATTATAACCACTGAGTAAATGACTAAAAACATTCATTAAATCCATTTACCACTGATAATCCGATCCCAGCATGAGTCATAATGCATTCGATTCTACCAAATTAAAATCATACCGTTGCCTTTCGCCCACTTTGGATGACGTCCTGCGCTTCGTGCCGCTCCCACTCGCCGACCGTAGAGACCTCACCAGTACCTCCCAGCCAATCGTTAGGGGTACTCTGCTTCCCCCTTAGCCCCCTGAGCCGCAAAGGGGCCACACAAATCCAGAAGGTATCCCTAGCTTCCCAACTCGCCTCGCAAGGTTGAGCTACCACTTCAATACAAGCTGAGAAAATCCCAACTCCTCACAAGCAATCAGTCAAGTCCAATTCGGAAGTGTAACGTTACGCTAACTGCCCATCCCCTTCTTCCTCCTCTTCCCTTTCTTTTATAGAGTTTTCAGACCCACCCTTACCCTAAATCACATTTAATTTAAGTTTTAATGAAAACCCCTAAAAATTCTCTGTCTTACAAGTGTCACTCATCCCCCACGTTTCTCCAAAATTATTTTCTTTAAATTTATTAAAAGGCTCATTTCCCTATTTTTATTATTCCCTTTCTTTCCCTTTTTTTTTAAAAACCAAAAAGGTAAATGCACTAATTAATCTTTTCATTTTATTATTAAATTCATAACTTTTTATACTCCCACACTTTAAATAATTTTATTTCTTCTTTAAAAAATTTAAAACCATTAGTTTTAATTTAATTCTTACTCTCATTATTTACCCCAATAATTTTATGAAGACCTAACTATTACTTAAGTGTGTTTTTGTTTGAGTTTTTATTTTTATGCAGGGACTTTTTATTTAAGGTTACACTAAATTTTTTACCCTGGAAAAGTCTTAGGCTTAGGACTTAGATTCTGAGCTAGGCGACAATTGGTTAGGGAAGTTGTTTAAGGATTTCTTAAGGCGTTAATGTCTTAGAGCCGTCTAGGTTTATTTCTTCCTCATCATCAGTGTGATGTGCCCTTCAGGACGCACTATGTGATCCAAGGGTGTCACTCTCCTCGTTCGTTTCTTTTGTGAAACGTGCCCTTTAGGATGCACCACGTGCTCCAAGGGTGCCACTCGCTTCTTGTGTTTATTTTGCGCGACGTGCCCTTTAGGATGCACCACGTGCTCCAAGGGTGCCACTCGCCAACTTGACTGATTGGTAGACATATATAACCCCTGGAGTCAACACTCCGCCAGGTGAATTTGTGGGAGACTAAGGGCTCTAAGGAATAAGGCCCCTGGCTTATTGCGCCCCCCTTAGAATCATCGTGAGCGATTGTCGCAGTATTCCCTCATAGCATCGTGTATCCTCTCGAACTAGGTAATCATTAACCTATAGTTCGAGCAACGATGGGAGTGCTAGTAGGCTGTGGCAGGGCTGCTATCCACGCCACACCCTCAACCTCTCTGGAAATCGTGTGTGGCCCCTTTACTCCATATGTGAATCTGTTCGGAAAGCTATCATCAGCCTGCATCATCAACAATCATGTCAGAACATGTCAACATCATATCATCAAATCAAATGAAATATCACAGTAAATAAATCAACCCAATAACACACTCCCTGACTCAATCCGGAGTCCAAGGGGGTCCCACCGATGCCTCTGCATACTCAAGGTCCAAAACCCTGCACACTCAATAAAACTGAGTCAATAGCACCTGTCTACATCAAATAGTAAAACATCATGTCATATATCATAACGCATCATAATCAAGTATAAATGGTTTAACATCAGAAAAGTCTAGATCACTTGCGAGCAGGTGTCTTCAAATAATAAGTTTTCTCAGTGCGCCAGAGCGGGATGTTACATACACCCCCTCTTGGTCTAAAATTTGTCCCGAAGTTTCTCAGTATAAACGCCGAAATAAAAGTATCACAGTATCATAAGTCTATCTATCAAACAAAAATGGAAACTGTTGGTGCATATCATATGCGTCCTCCCAGGTCGCTGAGTGCGGACTATAACTGTCCCACTGGACCTTGACCTGATCTACCGTTCGACGTTGTAACTGTCGAACGCGATGATTTAAAATGTGGAATGGCTCAGCTGTGAGCACTCCCTCATCTGATACCTGCAAGGAACTCATGTCAATAACATGTGTAGGATCACTAATATAATGTCTCAAAATAGATACATGAAAAACATCGTGCATACGCCTCAAAGAATCAGGCAAGGCTAGTCGATAGGCCACGAGTCCCTTTCTCTCCATGATCTCAAAAGGTCCCATGAACCTAGGAGAGAGTTTATCCCCCTTTCCAAACTTGATCGAACTCTTATGCGGTTTAACCCGCAAGAAGACTCAATCACCGACCTTGTAACTACGGTCGACTCGGTGCGCATCGACATATCTCTTTTGTCGATCCTGGGCTTCCTTAATCCTTTGTCTTATGGTTTGCATTTGCTCTTCCATTTCTTGGATCTCTTCTGGTCCCACCAGGACCCTATCCTCAAGTCGATCCCAACTCAAGGGCATCTGACACGGTTGTCCATAAAGAAACTCAAAAGGTTCCATATTAATGGTGCTCTGGTAACTGTTGTTGTAAGCGAACTCTACTAGAGGCAAGAATTCCTCCCAACTCTTTTGTTGGTCCATCACATACATGCACAACATGTCTTCCAAGTTCTGGTTTATTCGTTCAGTTTGTCCATCAGTCTCTGGGTGATATGCAGTACTAAAATTGAGTTGGGTTCCCAAGGCCTCTTGAAAACTCGTCCAAAATCGTCCAGTAAACACCGATCCTCGATCAGATATAATTTTCTTAGGCACGCCATGCAGCCTCACAATATCACTGATGAAAACTCTCGTTATGTCAGGTGCCTGATACATTGTACGCACAGGGATAAAGTGAGCACTCTTCGTCAGAGTGTCTACTACTACAAAAATCAAGTCGTGTCTCCTTGCAGTCAGTGGCAATCCAACAATAAAATCCATCGAAATAACTTCCCATTTCGATTCTGGAATGGCATGTGGTTGAAGTAATCCTACTGGGTGTCTATGTTTATCCTTTACCTGCTGACACTCTAGACATTTGGCCACATAGTTGACTATGTCAGCCTTCATTCCCTTCCAGAAGAATAAGGGTTTAAGGTATGCCCTCATCTTCGTGACTCCTGGGTGAGCCAAGTAAACTGCTCTATGAGCCTCACTGAGGATCAACATCCTCAA
>JZKD02S1673573.1:561326-583958 GCA_000966675.3 Picea glauca | reverse complement strand
TTGATGATTATTTGAAACATTATTGGTATATACTTGGTACATGGTTGGATGCACTTGTTTATGGTACAGGTTGATTACAGGTTGTTTGGCACGGGTTGGTGCATGGTTGATGCACTTGTTTATGTTGATATATCGATATATGTTGAGGATTATTGCCTCATATCAATTGGTTCTGAGAATGTAAGTTGAGTCTTGCATATAGATCTGGTGCTCTTTTAGAGTTGTACTCTATTCAGTTGTTGCTGAAAACCCCCTGGATTGAAGTCCATAATAAAAAGAAAAATTGTACATACATCTTGTGTTCTTTGTGTTCCTTGTGGAGGTGATTTGTTGATGATATGTTGTTTATATATGTTTCTTATATGTATTCACATCTAACTGATTATAAATGATAGCAATGAGTAATGAGAAAATGTTGAATTTTAACTAAGGAGTTTTTGTGTAAGAGGGAAGTTTTGGGAAAAAGATCCCCACACTCATTCACCCCCCCCCGCCCCTCTAAGTGTGGTAGGGGTGTCCAACAATGTATTCTCCTCCATTATCTAATCTTAATATTTTTATTTTTCTTCTGGTCTGGTTCTCAGTCTGAGCTTTGAATTCTTGAAATTTTGCAAGGACTCCATCCTTGTTCATTAGAAGGTAAATCCAAGTTTTCCTGGAGTGAACATCTATGAAGAGTAAATAATATAAGTACCCATTTAGAGATGCAATAGTCATTGGCCCACATACGTTTTAATGCATCAAGTCCAATATTTCCTTGGATCTATTTTCACTACTTGGGAAGGATCCTTTCACTTTTTTTCCAAGGGCACAACCTTTCTAAACACCTTTATGTTGAATCTGTGTTTCTGGTAGACCTATTACCACTTTCCCTAGAGTTGGAATAGCTCTATAATGAATGTGATCAAGTCTCCTATGCCATAGCTCACTCAAGATGATAGTGTCATGTAATAAGGCTTTCACTAGTTTGATGGTTAATCTATACAAGATGTTTTCTCAGAAAATAATTACCTTGGCGGAACTTATATGAGATTATTTATGCCATGCAATAACTCTTCCTTATGAGAAGTTAATCTTATAGCCTTTGTCTTCGAAGGCAGAGATAGAGACAAGGTTCCTCTTCATTCTGGGTACATATAGTACTTCTTCTAATTGAAGATGCATGTCTAAATCTAGTTGGAAGGTGTAAGTTCCATCTCCTGTTACATTATATCTGACATCATCTCCAAGAAAAACATGTAGATGTGTCTCTTTCTCAACAAAATGTGTTAGGTGATTTCTAAGACCGGTCATGTGCCTAGAGGCACCACTATCAATTAACCAAGTATTATTATTGGTAGGGACCATACCTGAGAGTGTTGATATGTTGATGTCTTCATTTATTTTAGGTATTGTCTTCCTAGAACTAATTTTTCTTGAATCATCAATCTTGCTTCCCATCATGATTTTGCTCATTTTGGATTCTTCACAAACCCTTGTCAACTAGGCTAGAAAACCTAATGGCTAGACTAGGCTACAACTTTTATGTTTTGTTGGACTTATGACTCCCAAAAATAATCCTTTGAGAAGTATGATAGCCGTATTAAGTTGAAGATCTTCTTCAAAGAGTTGCAGAAACACAATTCTAAAATTTTTGGCAGAATTTAGCAAAACCCTAGGGCCAAAAAGTCAAAATGCACAGTATTGTAATTTGATACTTTCTAGAGGTGTACTGAAGGAGTTCGTACACATATATGTCCCTTTTATCCCTAACATCCAAGTTTCAAGTTCTGAAAACCCTCAGAAGGGTAGGTCGTACAAATTTTCTGGAAACCCTAGGAAGGACGCACGGTTTCTGTAGAAGAGAGAGATGAAGGCTCAAATATGCTTTGTGCAATTGGTTCTTCAAGACTTATGATCTGAAACCATGTTGATTTTTATATTATCAAGGTTAATCATGAAGTGAACGTGCAATGATCCAGAGATATGGTTCACATTCACTTGTGCTCGTCCACAAACACGTCCACTCATCAAATCTTCTTTCCCACTGCATTACACATGAAAGTCATATGGAGTTTCTCTTCAACTCTTCTACTCAGAGGAGGCTAATACATCATCTTAATTTCTATTCTCATGACTATGCACCCAACACTTTGGGATTTCACACATTCACCTTGTGCTCAACCACAGGTATGTCCAACTCTGCAAATCTCCTTTCTCACTGCGTTACATAGGAGAATCATCTGGAGTTCTTCTCAAATCTCTGTAAGGAGGAGGCTATATCTACATTCCATATATGTATCATATAGGAACCACACACCACTCTCACGAGATTTCTCTCAGGTTTTTAATATGGAGAATGTCTCACGTAGCTGCAATCATCAACAATATTCAATAGGAATTTCATAAATGACTCACATTTATCTTATGAATTCTTGAACATGTAGAGGTAGCGAGAGAAATGTAGCTTTAATTATCTATAATATCAAACTAGATGATGAATTTTGCAGGGAGTTGAACATATTTCCCTTGAGTACAAGCCTCAAGAAGCACTAGCTACTTATAAAAAATGGCTTGAAGGAGAGCCTTTGACAATTTTCCATTTGAGAGATTATTGGAACATATGCTTATTTTCTTGTACTAAAATTACTTTATAATATTCTTATATTAGGATTACAAACAAGAAAAGTGATTTTAGTCTAGTGGTTAAGAGATATGGATTGATGAGCATTATAGGATCTACTTGGTCAATTTGGATTCAAATATTGGTATGCTAAGTATATAACCTAAGTAGTATTAGTATAAGTAAAGTTGTATTTTTTGGGAATGGTAATCAAGAAACATGCTATAAGGGCTCCACTTTGAAGAGTATACTTCCTTCAATGGAGGTGCCAATTTTGAATGGAATTTATTTTTCCAATATCATTGGGGATAACATGGATTTATGTTGTCGATAAATCAACACACTTTGCATGAAGTCATTAGGATTTCTTGTTGTAATACCTAACTCAAATTGTGATGTAGATCTAGGTGATCCATCCAAGACTTAAAATTGGTGTATTATATGATCATTTTATCACCTATTAGGGGTTTTGAACTTCAATTCTCCTTTGTTATTTTGTTGTTTCATAGTGTATTGGGAAATTTGGAACTTGATATATTTTCACTTTGATCTACTGAATTGTTTGGATGTTATCAACATCAATTAAACTAGTATGGAAAGTTTCAAATGGAATCCTTATTTTGGAAATGGTGACAATGAGCGTGACTCTATTTGTGATTTTGTTCTTCTTATGGTTCTATTTTTTATGAAGAATGATGGGGCCAACAAACATTACACAAGAATGGAGAAACAAATCTTGCAAAAACTATGTATGAACAAGTATATCTACAAGTATTTGGGCTTGAAATTTCCATGATGAGAGAACACCATGAATATACGATCTTGTTTTATTAATTTCTTCAATATTATACCATACAATACATTTTTGAAACAACAATTTGTAACATGAATATTTTTTTTTTATTTCCACTTATCTTGTTGTGTTGTCAAGGCTTCCAAATATTTGAAACTATTATTCTTTGAAATCATGTTATATGGCATTCTAAATTCCAAGAGGAAACCTTTTCTTTCTATTCATGGAGTCACCTAGGATAATCTGTGAGATTGAATTTATGTTCAATGCTGAAGAAATATGGTATCCTAGAAAATCCTGATAGGTTACGTACATGAATAATGAAGGAGACATGATCCTTGTTGGTGATGATACATGGAAGTGAGTGTTACAATTAAAAATAATATTTTTTTTTATTTTTAGTATTGACAATTTTTAATTATTATTTGGTATGATGAGTGATTTTTAATTTTTTTATGGAAGTGATTTTGATATTTATATTAAAACAGGGAGTTATGTAGCACTATGCAAAAGAGTTGAATTTATACTTGAGAAGACAATAAGAAAATGTCTCCTCAATAACATGGTAAATTTCAAGGATGTTCATATCAGAAAGAAATAAACAAAGAAACATATAATCATTCTCTTTATGATCTTAAAAAATTAACTTTACCTGCATCTAATGTATATGCTTGAAATTTCCAACATATTATCTTCAAGTTTTTCTCTACTTGATTGATTATTGCCATGTAGTATGAAGGGAATGATTTAATTATCTTCTATTAATGGTGCTACATCACAATTAAAAGGATTTTGTAAGAATGTATGCCATGTTATTTCTTGATATTGACACACTTGGCTTAAACGAAAAACATATTTTTTTGGCATTGTATACTTGTGATCTAGTCTAGCCATTGTTATAACAAGATTTTCCTCATGCCATGCAACTTGCTTAGAAGGCCTTTTCCATTTCCCTATGCAGAATTGAAGTCCCCTTTTGCACTTACTAGAGATAAAAATCATATTTTTCCACATATACCCACCCTATCAGTTATACAACATGCGCATACATAGGTTGCACCATTACATCCCGCGTACATCAGGTTTTGTGCCCAAAATTAAAAATTGTATCAGGTTTCCATGTCACGTCATGAGATCCATGATCCTTGAACTTCCATATACTAGAAACATTCCGACTTGGCCGTTTAGTTCCATTTGAAAGCTATAAATGGGTCATATCCAAATCGTGGAAAGCGGAGAAGAATTCAACTTTTGAGAGAAAAGTTACTCTACAAAAATTATTCACTTCATATTGAGTGTGCATCCCTTTGTCCTTTAAAGTATGAACACATTGTTCAAATCCCAAGCTCTTCTCTCTTTGATGGAGAACCTCATTGTCTCTCTTATATGAGCTTGACTTTGGTGGAGGATTGAAGTGTTGGAGGCCCAATTGGAAGGGACTTAGTTTCTTGGTTTTGAGATGTGCCGACATGAAAGTTTTTCATTCATACACTTCTGTTGATCATATTTTAATAGAAATACTATTTTCTCATCCAATTGATGTCTTGAAAATATTTGAATTATTATTCCATGGGCGTATTTGTTATGAATTTTAATGGATTATGCTATTGTATGTGCTAACTTTATATATTATCACCATATGATTGCATATATTGGTTGTTGAGGACAAGTTGTAGGTATAAAACTTTGAGTTGAGTGCTCAATGGTGGTCTTCATTGAACGTCTGGATGAGGTAGGCTCTTTATCTTATCTTGTTAGCATTTTAGTTTATATAGAATACTTGAGATTAGAGTTGATTTTCGCAGTCATTCCATCTGTTATGGTTTAACCCATGCCATAGAGTGATTTTTCTCGTAACAACCATCTTCAAGGAATGTTGTATTGTTGGATATCTAGTGCAAACAATTTGTAGTGATAGTGGTTGTGCACTACTCTAAATAGTTGAATGTGTTCCAATCCTAGTTTTGGATAGCACATTAGATGCAAGATCAACACCTATGATATCAATGTAGATGTTAGGAAATATTGTATTTTTGAGAAAAGGCCTTAAGCATAGACATAAGATAATAGGAATCCAATGTAATTATGTGCTTCTATAAAGTATATAAAATTGGATTTTAAATTCCTGTAATCTAATGTCACTTTCGAAAGAAAGGAAACTTTAAAATGTTTCATCTATAACAGGTTAAATAAGATAATTGTAGATAATTCCCACAGTTTGAAATGTGCCTATGCAAGTTGTGGATAATTAAGATACATTTAATGATTTGTACAAATGGTTGTATAATTCTCTCTATCTATAAATGAAATTTCTCTATTATTCTCTATAATTTTTTAGAACAAAATAGACACCACATGATTCTACTTCTAGTTGCTTTTTACATGTCAAGTCTTATTTGTTAATTCCATTGCATATGGGTATAGATTAGTACATAATTTTACATGTCAAGTCTTATTTGTTAATTCCATTGCATATGGGTATAGAGTAGTACATAATTAATCAGTCTTATTTGAGCTCAAGTGATGCATCGAGAAAATGTCTCTTTTGTTCTTTTGTTACATAGTAATCTACCATTCATTATTTTTTACTTGAATGTGTAAGTTTTAAACCTGTGAAGTAAAGAAATACATATAGATTCCTAAGAAAAACATAAATTAATCAATGGCTCATACACATAGTACACAAAGATTTACATTGAAAACCCTTAACCAGGGGAAAACCCTTTTTCTCTTCATTATATTAATTTCACCATTCACCATACAATATATAAAATGCTTTTAGGTATTTTGTAGATACCAAAACCCCAATCCCTTAATCCAGGATTAATTTAGAAAACTGCTAAAAATAACAAAATCCGCTAAAAATAGAAAAAAACGCCCAAAAACAAATTTCGGGGCACTTCCCGTAACTAGGGGGGGCATGCTTCCCCCCCCCCTGGGACCCCCCTAGGAAGTTCCCAATGCAAATGACACAAACATCGAAGAAATTTGGGATCGTCAAATGAAGTTGTTGAATCTAACATGCCCACACACACACATGCAAAGAATATAACGCATACCCAACATTCTTCCACTTGTTGTTTTCTTTTCATCCAGGGAAGAAATGTCCATTGTTACTCTACACCAAGAGAATTTTTTTGTGCTCATAGACTTTGTCAATAAATCTGCAACATTCTTCAAAGTGTGAACCTTTTCCAGCAACACCTTCTTTTTTTCAACCATGTCTCTCACAAAGTGATAATGAACATCAATATGCTTTGTCTTCGAATGATAAGTTGGGTTCTTTGCTAGGAATATTTCACTTTGATTGTCACAATATAATATCACTACTTGTTGTACCATCCCAATACCTAAACACAATATCTATAACCATACTGCTTCCTTTCTTGCATGAGTGGCTGTCATGTATTTAGCTTCTGTAGTTGAGAGTGCCACTACATCCTGTCTTTTTCTCATCCAACTGATTTCTCTTCCAAATAGGTTAAACACATACCCACTTGTATATCTTCTGTGATCCAGATCTCTAGCTCATTCTGCATCAACAAATTCATGTATGTCCACCACTCTATCTAATCCTGGTCTTCCTTGGTAGCACAATCCATAATTGGTAGTGCCACACAAATACCTGAAGACCCTTTTTACTGTTGTCCAATGCTCCTTCTCTGGTTTTGACATATACCTACTCAAAACTCTCACTGCATGTACAATTTCGAGTCTAGTACAAACCATTGCATACATCAAACTGCCAACTGCATTGGTATACGAGACATGGGACATGTCCTCTTCTTCTTCTTGTGTATTGGGACACTGATCTGGAGATAACTTTACACCTATAGGAATAGGAACCTTGACTAGTTTACTTCCATGCATATTAAACCTCTGAAATATTGTCTCAACATATTTTCTCTCATTCAACTAGAATTTCCTATTTGCACGATCTCTTTTAATCTCCATTCTCAGAATGAAGTTAGTAGCACCGAGATCCTTCATGTCAAATTTGGAGGATAGTTGTGATTTCACCTCCTTGATAACATCCATGCTATTTCCTACCAACAACATGTCATCAACATACAACACTACATAAATTAAGTGATTACCAACCTACTTGGAATATATATAGTGATCAACACTGCTTCTCACAAATCCAAATCCAAGGATGTATGTGTCAAAATTTTGGTACCACATCGTAGGTGATTGCTTCAGACCATATAGTGACTTCTTTAGTTTACAAACAAGCTCTTTCTTTCCCTTCACTACAAATCCTTTTGGCTGCTTCATGTAGATTTTTTCTTCCAAATCCCCATGTAGGAATGTTGTCTTCACATCCATCTGTTCCACTTCAATATCAAAAGAAACAACAATAGATAAAATAAATCTAATAGACGTTAACTTGGCAGCAAGAGAAAAAATCTCACCAAAGTCAATTCTCTCTACCTAGGAATAACCTTTTTCTAATAATCGAGCTTTGTATTTATCCACTTTACCTTCTGAATTAAACTTCTTCTTAAACAACCATTTTCTACCAACACATTTTCTTCCAACTGGCAACTCAACTATATCCCATCCCTCATTCTTATCCAAGGCATCCATTTCTTCAATCATGACCTTCTTCCATAGTTTACTATCCTCTGAATTCACTGCTTCCTTGACATTTCTAGGATCATCATCAATAATAGATAAAGAAAAATTGGAATGGAAATCAGGTGGACTATACCTTTCTGCTTGCCTTCTTTCTCTCACGGATCTCCTCAATACTAGGGTATGAGGTTGTTCTTCTTCTTTTGCTTCATCTTCTTCAGATGATTCTGATTTTTCATCATCCAACTCAAGCTCTATTTTATCAGGTTCTTCTTTCCTTGGTAGGAATTCTTGTTCGGAAACATCTTTTACCTCTCTAAAAACAACATATCGACTACAAAAAGTCTTCTTAGTTTATGGGTTCCAAATCTTATAACCTTTGACACCATCTTTATAACCAATAAAGATACACTTTTCAGCTTTATTATCCAACTTACTCCTATTTTCCTTTGGAACATGTACATAAGAATCACATCCAAACAATCTAAGATGTTCAAGAGAGGGTTTCTTGCCATTCCATACCTCATGTGGAGTTTTATCATCCAACGCTGATGAGGCTGGTTGATTGACTAGGTAACATGTTGTACCCACTGCCTCTGCCCAAAATTCTTATCCTAAATTGGCACCACTGAGCATGCTCCTTGATTTTTCCATCAGTGTCATGTTCATCCTTTCTGCAACTCCATTCTACTGAGGTGTTCCTGGAGTAGTCTTTTGCCTTGCTATACCACAATTCTTACATAATTATTTCAATTCATTTATGCACAATTCTCCACCATTTTTTGTTCTCAATGCCTTTATTTTCTTCTTTATCTGACTTTCTACCAGAGCCTTAAACTCTTTAAATTTATCAAATACCTCAGAGTTCTTTCTAAGAAAATAAATCCATGTGTTCCTTGAGAAATCATCTATGAATGAAACATAATACAAAGACTTACCTAGTGATGGAATAGGCACATGTCCAAACACATCACTTTGTATCAATTCTAAGATCCCCTTTGCTCTTGTAAAACCATATGGGAATCTTACTCAATTTTGTTTACCATATATGCAATGTTCACAGAAATCAAAATCCAGAGTGCAATTAGACATGCCTTCAACCATACCTTTACCGTGTATTTCTCGAAGGCCCTTTTCTCCAATATGTCCTAGTCTTTGATGCCACAACATGGTCTTGTTTCCAGGGAAAATATTGGTCTTGTCTTCTTTATTTCTCTGCTCAAGGACAACAAAACTATTACACCCATTAGTATAAGTGCTTCCCAAAAACTTGTACATAGTTCCACACCAAATGCCTCTCATCAACACCATTTCTTCTTGTACCATCTTGCAAGTGTCCTTTCCAAATACAATATCCACTCCTGCATCATCCAACTTGATTACAGATATTAGGCTCTCGGTTAGTTTTGGAATGTGCAGAACCCCAGGGAGAGTTATAATCCTTCCATATTTTAGCAACAAGTTAACCCTTCCATGTTCCATGATTTTGGATGTCGAGTCATCTCCTAGGAATACATCACCACCATCGTATTTTTCATATTCATAGAACCACTACCTGTGAGGAGTCATATTGTATGGCGCACCTGATTCGATCAACCATACATCACGGTCTGCATGTGTACCTATAGATGCCAGGTAAAAATCACCTCCTTCTTCAATGGAGGTTTTCACCTCTGTGGAAGAGGTACTATAATATCCCTTTGGTTTATCAACCTTCTTAGACTTGCAATATTTCTTATAATGCCTTGTTTTACCACACTTCTAGAATTTCCTCAAAGATTTTCCTGGAGACTTAGATCTACCTGTAGATTTAGATCTCCCCTCGAAGACTTGCCAAGATTCCTGTCTTGGGTACGACCTCTTACAAATAAAGAATCTATGCTATGACCATCCATGATTTTCTACCTTATCTCTTTAGATAACAAGGATGCAACTACATCCTCATACTTTAATGTAGATTGAGTGGTACTACCAATTGCTACAACCAGATTATCCCAAGATTCTGGGAAAGAATATAACAAAGTAATACACTTATATTCTTATTAAATCGTAATATTAACAGAGACAAGTTGACTTACCAGAGCATTAAAGGCATTTATATGTTCTGTCACAAAATCTCCATCTTCCATCCGAATATGATACAGCTTGTTTAAGAGAAACAACTCGTTTACTAGGGACTTTGATTAATACAAATTCCCCAAATTATCCCATAGTTCCTTGGTTGTAGATTCTCCCGAGACATTCAACAACACCGAATCTACCAGGCAGAGTTGAATAGTACTCCTTGCTCTTCTGTCCAAATTCTCCCAATATTCCTTCGACATACCAGTAGGTGGTATACTAGTAGTTTGTGTACTAGTAGGTTGTGTACCAGTCCACTGTGTGCCAAATTCAGGGATGATTTTAAAGATGGAAATCTATTTTAAAATGTAGAAGCCTTGGAGAATATTATTAATCCTTCATATGTCAAGTATAAATGTTTGGCGACATTTTTTTAAAAATATTCAAATTTCTAAGTATTCTATATAGTTTTTATAAAATTTTGGCGATTTTTAAGGTAAAATAGTTTTATCCTATAGAATTTGGGTGAATCATTTTTAAAATAGTGAATCCCGTTTTGGAAAAACCATGGAAAATTAGCCCATGAGTGAAATTTAGCCCCTAAAATCATCCCTTTCAGTAGGTTGCATACCAGTAGGCTCTGTACCAGGATCCACAACGATCCATTGTTCTTTGTATACAAGAAGGTCCTCCATCTTGAGCTTCCATAGATCAAAGATTTTATCGTTGAAATTCTCTATCTTGATTCTAGAAGAGCTCGCCATTCCTCTTTCTACACTTGAATCACCACTGCAAAATCTCCCACTAAACCCAGGTTTATCACAGACCCAAGATAAACTTGATCTATCAAGACTGAGCCAAAACCTCAGCAACAAAGGCGTCCCTCTGAAGCCAAAAACAAGATCTGATACCACATGTAATTTTTAAACCTGTGAAGTAAAACAATGCATATAGATTCTTAAGAAAAACATAAATTAATCAATGGCTCATACACATAGTACACAAAGATTTACACTGGAAACCCTTAACCAAGAGAAAACCCCTTTCTCTTCATTGTATTAATTTAACCATTCACCATACAATATATACAATGTTTTTAGGTATTTTGTAGATACCAAAAACCTAATCCCTTAATATGAGATTAATTTAGAAAACCGCTAAAAATAGAAAAATACGCTAAAAATAGAAAAAAACCACCGAGAAACAAATTTTGGGGCACCACCCGGAACACTAGACGTAACCAGGGACCCCCCCTAGGAAGCACCCGATGCACATGACACAAATAAATAAGGAAGTTGGGATTGCCAAACGCAGTTGTAGAATCTAACGCACCCACACACACACACATGCAAAGAATATAACACATACAAAACATAATGAACATGTTTCTTTCAAATTTTCTTTTCAATTGGTTTATTATGTAATCCTATTAATAAATAAATAATGTGCACTACTATATACAGGGTCAAAATTCGACAAAAAATTCCATCGATAAGGATAAAATTAATCATATTGTAGCAAATTACGACACAATGATAAAATTTTAATCTATTTTTTTGGGTGCCCCGATGAACATCGTACTTTCAACAAACATCTACATCTGTTGATATTACGATGATAGTTCGTCTATATATAGATGATCCTATATAATTCCAATTACCCATTTGAAAATGGTTTAACCACTGATTTGGTCAACTTTTACATAGTCAACGTTCTTACGAAGAATGACGACGAAAAGCGATTTCGACTACTATGTTGTAGGCACGATGATTATTAAATTTTTCTATTCTCATTGTTCATTGCATGAATTATTAGTATTTTTCTATGTGATACTTGCCTCAAATCCAATTCTTGATATCCATAGCTCAGATTTTTTACTTTGAAGGTTACAAATTTTTAATATTACATTGTCTCTTTTTTGAATACCTACATTGGATCCCTAACCTTAGACCCTCTTTTATTTGGGGACACAAATCATTTCTTAGGAAATAGGTATGAACATGACTACTCAAATCCATTTAATTACTATACAATTTGTCTTGGTCTAGTTCTTTTTTATTGTTTGATTTTATTACTTGCTTATAGTGAAGATTTGGAACTTACGTGGTAAACATGTATGGTTTTGATTTCTTGACTAATTGTTGACTACTTTCATAAACCTTTAATAAATATATGATGACAATGGCTTAATTCTCTAGTACGTATGGGGTCAACATTCGATGACATTTGTATCATAAGAATATATTTGTATATTGTACTTATATTGCTTCAGTGGATTTTGTTGTGAATATAGGAAATCCCAATGCCAACACTTGAAGAGAGTGAAATGTTATTTCCCTTGCAATCAATGGAAGGGATTGAATAGAAGAAGACTTGTAAGGAAAATAGCCTAAAGACATTGATGGAGGTATGGGAATTATGAAGGGGGGTGTACATATCACCCCATGGTAAGATAGTCATTATATATGTCTTTGTATTTTTTGTATTTATAAAATTTTATTTCCTTTTAATATTTTTGATATACTCTAATGTTATTGATTGTTTGTAATTGTGAAGATAAATCATTCTAGTTGTCTATCGCCAGACAAATATCTACCTAGTAGTAGTAGAAATATTATTGTACAATATGTGGAAGATGGTATGGATATTGAATATCAAGTAAATCTTATGGAAGAATTTGATACCAATAATATTGTTGAGTTGGATGATGGGACAAACATATTGATCTAGGACATCTTTTCTCCTATAGATGAGGAAAATTTTGATGATATTCATGATGTACCTTTGCTTGAGAAGGAAGAACAACCCCTTCATGAAGGCTCAAGAACAAATATTCTCTATACTATAATGTTGTTGGTGAACTTGAAGGTATTGAATGGTTTGTCAAACACTTTTCTCACACATATCCTAAGGTACATAATATAATTCATCACACAATATATGTAAAGGTTGACTTTAATTTTCTCTAGTTTTTAGTGAGAATTAATGTGTAAATTAAGGATACAATATTTATGATTACTATTATTTACATTAACTAGTTATTTTTTATGTTTTTTATCATTAGCTGAATTTTTCTTACCACCGTCAAACAATTTACCTCACACATACCAAAAGTTGTGTGACATTATGAAAGTTATTGGAATGGAGTATCAGGCTATTGATGCATGTATGAATGATCATATTATATATTATGGACAATATGCATCTAAAACAAAATTCTCTCAATGTCAAATTAGTAGATATTGAACCGATCAAGTAAAAAAAGGGTGCCTCATAAGGTTCTTCATCGTATTCCAATAATTATAGTTTGCAACAATTGTTCAGGTGCCAAAGAATTCCACTATTTATGGATTACCATGCATGACATAGAAGTGAAGATGGTGTTCTTCGAATTCCTATAGATAGTTCTGCATTAAGGAATATCAAAGAAAGATGGCCAATTTTTAAAGAAGAACCACGTAATGTTAGGTTTTCATTGGCAGTTGACTCTTTCAATCCATTTGGTGAGCTCAGGCCTATTTAATTAGTGTGGACTATTTTTGTTATAAACAATAACCTTCCTCCTTGTATGTCAATAAAGAGGGAGAACAGAATGTTGGCAATGATTATCCTAGGTATTTGTTTACAAAATTGGTTTGAACGTTGCATTTATTTGTCTTATTTGTTGCATAATTACTTATATATATATATATATATATATAAGGTAGTAATTATGTGTACTTTCACCCAATTAGGTAAGTACCAAGTAAAATATATTAATGTATATATTGATCCTCTTATCGACGAGCTACTAAAGTTATGGGCTCGCATCACCATGTACAAGATCTCTAGACCAATATGGAAAAAATGATTTCAATTCCATGGAATACTTACATGTAAGATTCATGAAGCCCCAGGGCTAACACATTTTTGTGGTATGTAACATACTATTGTAATTTAATAGTTTATAATTTTATGAAAATATGATGCATGCTTGTTATAGCCTTAATATCTACCCTATAGGTCAGAGAGGAAGCCATTAGTGGATAGAATCATTAATGCAATTTTTTCTTGAGGTTTGACCCTTTCCAAATAATTTTTGGAGGGCCTCATGTGACACCTAGCATGTAACATGCGAGGCCTCTCTAGAAAACAGTGCCTCAACAAGTGAGGCACTGTCAAACTTCTAGAAAAGGGGAGTTACAAGGCAAGGAGAGAGATATGAGTTGGATATTCGTGGTAATATCCTAGGAAATCACATCATTCAAGTTTCTAGTGGACTATAGAATATATAAAAGCCTCTCCTAAGCCTCCTCCAAGAATTATATAACAAAGGAAAACCTTGGACAAAGGGAGGAAGAATTGAATAGAAAGGTTATGCTGCCAAACTGTAGAATTATTCAACCAGAAGTCATTGGATCCTAGCATGACCAAGGAGTTGTAAGAAGAATCAAAGAGCAAGGAGATTGAAGAATATTTCATAAACACTTGAGGTATGTATTCTTGATGTAAGTTCTTTTTTTAATCAATAAATCATTTTATTTTCCCCTTGAACATTTGTCATTGATGTATACATGTTTAGATTTGATCTTGTAGATTAGAGACTAGGTTAGATTCAAGCTAGATTTAGGATTCTAACATTGGGAAGAAAATATAATGGTTTTTTATTTTATTTGGTGTGAAAGAAGCAGGTTGTAGAGGTTGGAGATGTAATTTTAGGACTGCAACAACCATGATATGCTAAGGACAACATACAGGAAAAGTTAAGCTATTCACTCAACTCTTTGTTTCTAGACAATCCATATGAAGTATACCCCCTCTTTTCTAGGATAACTAGGATGATCCTAGGGATATATTATTTATATAATCAGTGGGATCCTTGTGATCATTTTTCTCATAACATATTGGTGACTGCACTGGGGAGAAATCTACTCTATTTGAATCTCTTTTCCTTTCTCTTCCTCTCTTTTGTGGTTTGAATCTTGATGTATTCCACTCATATTTTCAAGGCTTATACCTAATAGATATGAGAGATATGATATAGATCTGAATATCTTGAGAAAACCCTTTTTCTCTCAAAAATAAAAAATAAAAATTGCATCCCTCGCTTGTTGCACTGCATTTGTCTTGCAAGGCATCCTCGCAAGTTGAAATACCTGTGTCCTGTGAGGCCTGCAAAATTGGTGCGAGTCCCACTATGGATCCTCATGGGCCACCATAGGGGAAAAAGCTGAGGATCCTCACTCATCCAGTGAAGGAAACCCACGAGGACCCTTGTAGGGTCCACAAAAAGGACCCGTACGGTGCAAAATAGATCCATTTTTTGCGAAATGTTTTCTGGGTTTTTGTTGTGAAGCCTAGGACCCCTATTATTGGGGAAGAGAACCTTTAGAACTTAGTTTTTCAAGGGATTTTTCATAACTATTTTCATTACATAAAAATAAAAATGAATTTTTTTTTTTGTGATCATTCCTTGTGAAGCATTTTATGACCTCTTTTCATAATTACACTTGTGAACTTTGGGGTACACAATTGTATTTTTGGGTGATTGATTTTTGCATTTGGTTGAGTTTCCTTTTGAAATTGGGTTTTAGATTGTTAATATATGTTCCTTGTGAGTTTTGGGTTGAGATCCTATGTAGACATTGGATTGTTCTAGGGGGCACCACTACCAATATCACACCACCCTTTTCTTGATAATTTGTTGGTTTCCATTTACATTGTGTGTTCTTGCATAGATCAAGAATTTTTACATTTCAATTGGAAAAACATAAAAAGACAAAAATATTTGTTGCATGCTAGGTTTTCTTTAGAAGAATTAGTGTTCAAGTGCATTAGAATCATTGGTTGGTTTCATATATGGTGTGTTTGATTGGTTGCTTCATGTGTGTGAGGATTCACTTTCTAAATATTATAAAGAAAAAGGAAACAAAACCTCTTTCCCTCCCATAGCTAGAGTTCATTGAAAATAACAAAATTGCAACATCACTATTTCATTTCTTGGTTGGGTCAAGAGTCATCACATCATCAAATTTTTATCCACTACCCTTGATGTAAGAAACAACCATAAAAAGAAAGTGCATAATCTAAAATTCATTAGACGTTTTCTTTGATAACAAACCAACACTAGATAGGTTTAGGTCCTTGGATTAGGATTGGAGAGTAAACTCTCTATGGACACAAAAATCAACTTAGGAGTCATTAAAGAGCGTCAAAATCCATTCTTGCAACCAATGTGTCAGGAGCCTCCTCTAACACAGGATTCAAGCATGAGGTCACATTGGAGAAAGTAGGGAGATTACCTATCTCTTCTTGTTTTGGTGTTTGAAATATTGCTTCGATCATTATGTATATGGGGGTTTTGTTGGTTAACACATTCAGAAGTTTGGGCTTAGCTACCCTTCCTTTACATGCGATCGGACTTACGATTTTTTTCCCCACCATTGATTTTTAGGTGGTAGCCTTAGTGACCTTTACTAGGGATCTACATAGGTGATTGTAGGTGGGATGTTCCTGTGGTACCTAGGGTAGATGTTCATTCAAAGTCTCAGATCCCCTTGAGGGTTACCTATTTAATAAAAGTTACTTTCACTGGTTAGGGATATTTCACACAAATCATCATAATTGCTCCTCACACCTTCACTAGACAATCTTATGGGGGACTTGACCACCTCCCCCCCCATAGGGTTGGTTTTCAGAAGGCCCCTAAGACAATTGGTTTTCTTTCTATTTTCCCATATTTGATTAGGGGTGTGCTCTTTGATTATGAGTCTAGGTTAGCCATAGTTTGATTTTTGTTTGGAAGTAACATAGCTTATTCACCGTGGTTGAATTATCGTTCCAGTCCCATCGATTATGAGGACTTGAGCCTATTATGGAGGTGAAACCACCTCTAAAGAGACGTGACATAAGTGAAAAAGACATCAAAGGGTCTTATATTTAGTTTGAAGAGACTAGTTTTGTTGAATTAGAGGTGGTAGATGAACATCCTCCACCAAATTTCAATCCACCTTTAACTGAGTCAAATGCCTCTTTACTTGTCCAAGTAAGGGAAATTTTCAATGATCCTTTCCCTTTGTTTGTTCATCCTCCCACCATGTCTAGGCCCAATGTTTCATCTATTGTGGCTGAGCCTATGATCCCATCCCTAAGTGGGTCAAGGGAAAATTCTCTTGGGGAAATCCCAATAGTGTCCACATTTCCACCCCTTATCTCCATTAAACCTAGATCATCCATAACATTTCAGTTCGGTTCCTCGATCTAGGGGACGTTAGATGTGGCATCATCTCCATCCTTTAGTATACCTAGTGTCCCTATGCCCATTCCTTATGTATCCATGTCCACTTCCAACTTATCTTCCACTAGGGGGAAGAGATTTGATTTTAGCATGGGAAGTGGAACTCCTTCCGCCTCTGCCAATCTAATGAGTGACCTGATAAAATGAGGTGCAGGTGTACCATTTGTATCAAGTATGACTAGTGGATTTTTGGTTGTCCCTGGCCATTCTAGGCGAAGTAGTACATCTGGAGTTTTTAAATTTCCATGAGTTAGCAGACCACTCCCTGGGGTACATCTCTTAGTGCCAATGTTTCACATGGGGAGGTCTTCCTTTTTTTTACACATCTGGTCTTAGGGGTTTCTTCCTCGGGACTAGCTTTGGGAACATCTTTCTTGGAGGGTCCATATTTCCCCCTGGAGGAAAACCCTCTTGGGGGGATTTTTGGTTCTGGGAGCAGTCGTGCTCTTGGAGGTGCCACCATCCTAAAAATAACTCACTCTTCAAGAGCTCCCCAACCCTCCAGTAGTACCAACATAGGGGGACCGTGTTGGCAACAATAATATAATTTCTATTTTTGCAAGTTGCCTACACAGGATCTCTAAATTTTCATTACTTGTCATGAGCAACAACACTTATCACTTGTCTCTTTTTACATACCTTCCTTTCGATTTTTGTTTTCATGACTGTAAGCATGAAAACTTGTTGCTGGAATTCACACTTTGTTTCAATTTTTGATCAAAGGATAAATGTTCATATGGTCTATTGTCGAATTGTCGTATTTTGTTATGAACATGATTGTTTTCCTTGTTTATAACCCCTTGGTATTAAACATGCCTTGGTTACATAAGTAAAAAACCTCCCACTCATCAATATTCAATTAATAGTAATGGGGTTTGATTCATAAAATTTGTTAACACAATGTTTATTTGAAACTTTTACCTTGTAATCAAGTCATGAATGTGTGCACTCTATGGTTTTCAAGCACTTTCATCCTTACACTACCCATATCCCAAGGTATCACATGAGGTACAGCATGATATTATTTCTCTGTATGGCCTCGGGCTTCACGATCTCTTTCCCACGCACCGTGATTAACGCTCTTGCCTACCATTTCGAATTGTCTTTGCATTACATTGAGGAAACTCGGGACTATGACTCTGTGTTTCTCTATCAAATGCTACCTCCGATTTTCATGTTGATTCCCTTCTGTTATCCATGGCTCCTATGGTGAGGATTGAGCCTAATGGCATCCAAACCTTGTTATCGTTTGACAACGCCAGAGATGACTTAGAAAGGAACGACTGGCATTTGTTTATTGAAAAGATTGAGGGTTTCAATCTGAGAGCTGCCCAAGAGTTCGCATTGACTTTCGACAGTTGCAGAGCAAAGATAGGAGACGTGCAGCTTAAGGTAGATGAATATTTTATAAGCCAATCTACCAGTTTACCAGCTGTGGGGAAAAATTGGTTCAAGAACGCAAAGGTTGAAGAGGTCCCCTGGTCATTGTTGTTCACCTCAAGGAAAATTACCAGCTGCGACCAAGGTATGCATGTCTCATCCTTAAAACCTAGATGGCATGATTTGTTAGCTATTGTGAAACAGTTCATTATTTGTGAAGGAAGATTTGGGTTCATTTTCTTGTATCACCTGCGATTGCTTATGAGCTTCATTGATCCCGCTGAACATGCCCTATTTCCTCCTTAGAAGTCTATACAAGATGGGAAAGAAGTTTAAGAGGTAGAAGTATGATTCTAGTTTGTTCCATCATGGTTTAATCAAGATTATCATTATGCATCAGTTGAAATTAAACAACGATTGTTGGGATGATTTTGTGTTACGAAATGGCTTCGGTAATAGTGAGTTGGGACAGGTTGATAAGCCTGTTATCGTAGAAACCCTTGTGAAACCTACCATCTCTCTTCCTTCTCTCATGCCCTGTGATCCTATCTCTAATTTGGAACCCTCGACCTACCATGATTCTACTCAACCCGACACTCAACCGGATTCATATCCTAAGAGTTGTACTAAGATTGTTAAAAAAACCACAGGGAAGAAACTAAAGGGCATCATCGATGTTAATTATAAAAGTAAAAGGGCCGCTTGTTGGGTTTCACGATGTGATCGAAACAAACCCAAGCCCCGTGCAGACACAAAAAATAAAATTGAGGTAAGTGAGGATTTGGATTCAAAAATTGAAAGGTTCTTGGCCGAAGAGTATCCATATTCATATGGACTTTTTCCTGACAGACCCTACGATTATGTTACCAACCTACCACCGTGTCTAAAGGACAATCCTCTTTTTCATGGCATCAAACTCTGTGATGAACCTATGTGTCAAATGGACAATTCTCCAGCTGTTAATACTATCAATGCCAATACACAGTCTCTACAACCGCACTGTAATGAATGTCGATCTTAGATCGACAGGTATTACACGGATGTGCCTTTACTATAGTCTCGGCTTAAATCGTTGGAAGACCAGTTGGATTCGTTAATAAACGAGAACAATAGGCTCCAATCCATAGCTCAATCAAAGGAAAAACACCTAAAAACTATAGGGTCTATTGTTTTTAAGAACATGGAAGCAACGACAGCAATAGTAAACTCTAAGATTACTTGATTTGTTTGAATCCCTTAATTTGAGGTATGATCCTTTTAAAAGTTTAGTATGATCTTGTCTTTCTCAATTTAGGATAAAAAAATTGTTTGCATAGATTACTTTTTAAGTTTGTTTTGTTTGATTGAATAAAATATGATTCTAGTTATAATTATAACTAGCTACAGAATCATGAGATTTTGTAGCTAGTTAGAAAATTTGGAATTGCTTGTTTTGATAATTGAAAATACATCTAAAATCTTCTTATTGTTTTTGTTTTCAGGAACTCATGATTTTCAAAGAGATATGAAGCATTGTTGGGATCTCCCAGCCATACCATCTTTATGTTTTTAGTAAATAGATTAGGATGTTAGTTTTTTGATATCAAGTAAAATCTGGGAGGTTGCATCCCCCACATTTTTGAACAGATTTGATGTTATCAACATGAAACATTTTGTTCCTGGAACCTATATAAGCATGTTATTTTGTAAACTTCAAACCATCTCTGCCTGGGGCAAAACCTATGGATTTATGATTTGCAAAATTGAATAGAATATGATATTTGTCACAGCTTTAGCTTCTCCATATCGTGGTTTTATTCAAGTCATGATTATTTCAATTTGTAATTAAATTATGATTGCTTTCGTTGTTGTGGTTTACTACAGATTGGTATGATATGAATTCATATATTATCCATGTTTTATGTTCCAAATTTAACACACAGTAATCATTTTGTTTAAACTTGAGATTAAGATATTTATCTTTATTATTTTTGAATGTTCGCTCACAAGTTTTCACAACAGGATTTATCTTAATGTGGTTGCTTGCAAAATTATGAGATTGTTGTGATCGTATCTCTTGCATGTTATATCATTTGAATTCCATTACTGCTGTTTCACATTTATGAGAAGCAATTGTAGGTTCTGTTGCGGGTTTACCTCATCAGACAGGGAGATTGGATGCTATACACTGAACAAATATTGGATGCGATAACAGGTCAGTTTGCCAGTTCAATTTCATTAGTTTAATGAATATAGAAATTTCCTGTAGCTAAAATATCTTCTACTATATGTGATTTCAGTTTTCAATTAGATAGTTTGACATTCTATTTCTCAGTTATGAACATTATAAGAAAATAAATCAAAAAGATTAAATAACGTTACTGTTGTTTCAAAAATCAATCAATATTCGATTTTCGCGGATTTAGATTAAAATTCATATTTTGTAAATGTTATACATATATTAGAAATAAAGTCATTTGTATATACTATACATATAATAAGTAGACTTATGTTATAAATATTAGTTAGTAAACTGTAAATATATATTAGAGCTATATATAGTTTTCAGCGAGTGTTATTCATCAAGTTATTTTATCTTCTTTAGTTTTCTTTTTTTCTTTTTTAGGACTTAGATCGGCCAACGGAGCCGCTAAACCCGTCAGAGTGGATTAATACAAACGGCTTGGGTTAATTAGACAACCCTGGACCAGATTCACTTCTCCAGTTGACGAGCAGTCAATTTCGCCCATCAACAGGCCGCAAGGTCCATCTAGGATAGCAGAGACTTCACCTCCCTCCTAGTCTTCATTTGCACCATTTCCCTTCCTCGCAATGCATGATTTACCATATTTTTCATGGTTAATGAATGAACCTATAGCCCATGACCCCTCATGTATGACTATGTCATCCAAATTACCCTCAGACATTACTAAGTTTGATGGAAATCCAGGAGAGGACCCCTCCACACACATCATGACATAACAATTATGGTTTTAATCAAACTCGTTGATGGATGATAGTGTGAGGCTATAAATTTTCCAGAGATCCCTAAACGAGGAAGCCACCAAATGGTACATTGAACTAAAATGTGGTTCCTTTAGAGGCTTCAATGACACGGTGATGGAATTATTAATGCATTACCAAATACCCATCTAGTATGAGATAAGAATTGAGTCGTTAAATTCTATACATCAAGACAATTCCACCCACATCTTTGATCATATTCATGAGTGGTGTCGACAACGTAGGATGATTAAGACTCATATTCTAGAAAAACTCCTTACAGATTGGTTCACTAAGTCCCTCCTACCACCCATTGCTAGAGATGTAGCTATGCTATCATGTGTTCCCAACACTTAGAATTGATCTACTCATAGTCAAGTACTCTTTATGATATCATTCCAAATGATCCTCGACCGTTGAAAAATCCCAAGAAGACAAACCCAAGACACCATGTCGATGGTGTGGTTGGTTCTACTTGCCATGCATCTATGAACCAATTAGCTGACCAAATGGGTCATATGTTGATTACATCACACATGTTGACTACTAGGACTAGTGATCAAACTATTATAGTTCCCTCTTATACCTACGAGGTGCATTCGGTGCAGTTCATGCAACTAAAGAATCCTTATAAAGCTAGAGGAAAAAGGAAATGAAACAAAATAAAAATTCCAATTCTGAGAAAGGGAATGCTCCCACCCAGAATACCCAGGAGAGGGGCACCAAGGAGAAGAGGAAATATTGGTTCCCTTGCACATTTTCTGGGGAGGACCATCCCACTCATCAATGTCATCAAAAGGATGAAGTCCATACATTTTTGTCACAACATCGATCCCCTTATCATCTTTTTGTCTTAACCCATCCTTTCCCCCCTCAACCTCAAAACATGGTTTCCACAAATCCCTCCCTTCCACCAGTGGGCATCACAGGTACCCCTCAACATGAGGGGTCTCCATTGAA
>JZKD02S1673573.1:510382-527024 GCA_000966675.3 Picea glauca | reverse complement strand
CCTTTTACCCCACTTAAATGTTCAAGTACAAGATGATTCAAAATGAAAATGTCTCCTTGGTATATATAGGAGACTAAGAGGTATAATTACAAATAATGGCTTAAAGCCGACATAAATAAAATAGCATTACTAATCTAAATTACAACTAATGGCCTAAAGCTGACATAAATAAAATAGCATTACTAATCTAATATGCCCCAATTAAGGGGTAATGAGCCAATATTACGGCTTAACATTTTTCCTTTAAGCAAATGAGAATTAGTTGAAGTAGTTGAACTACTTCCTTAGCTAAGTTAACTAATAACTCAACCAATTTCTAGTTAAGGGGGAAAAGTAATAAATCATAATAAGGGTTTTAAATAAATAATAACTAGTAGGTGGGACCCCTTGTCACTCCCTTTATATTTTAACAATCATAACATAGCTAGTTAATTTAACAACATCCCTCCTTGTGACTCCCATCATCACATTCATATTTGACAATTTTTCTTAATGATATTTTTAATTATTTCCAAAATATATTACCAATATATCCAAAACATGTTGTCCGAAAATATGAAGTCAACTGTTCTCAACAATAAATAAATAAATTAAAATTAAAATCCATATTTTCTAGTCTGTGAGGAAATATTTTCGTTGTTGTTTCTATCACCATTTAATGCTTATGAATCTGCCTTAGGTTGTCTGGAGCCTTTATGTATCAACTTGTTTATCATATGAGATCAATCGTCTCTCCAATGCATGCGGGAGGACACAGATTTATTAGAATCATTTGAAGGTGAGGAAGCGGTAGTAGTGGCTTTTCCGTTCACATGGTCATGGTGGGCCTCAGTTTTCAGCCTTTTGTTTGAAGAGCTCATTCCTGTATGCATAATTGATTAGAAAATAGTTCTTTTAACAACCATACATGACAAATCTTTCAAAATATGAGATAATTTTTGTCTCAACAACATATCAGACTCATACAATCCAATCCATACAAATTGTTTAACTATTGTTAATCAGCAGGGGGTGAACAAAGGTTCTGGGATATGCGGGGGGTTTGTATTGAGTGAAAAATGTTAAAATGAAGGGGAAAAGAATCATGGTTACTTCTCACAGACAACAACAATGAACTCTAACGTAAACCAAAAAGTATATCACTGTAATCCATCTAAGAAACTGCGATTTCAAACTATTATCATACAAAATTCCTCTTAATTGTAATTAAATTTTAGGAACAAGGAATGAAAAATGAATATGGGAAGGCAAGGGGATTGTAATTAGAGAAAAGTGAGAAAATGGTAGGGAGGAGAGCAGATTTTGTTTGTTGGTGCAATTATATGAATAATATATTACCAAACATAAATTATCAACTGGGATTAGTAATCAGTAGAGTTGATGCACTATATGTGCTGATAACAGATAGGTTCCTATGTCTGTTTAGTATATCTTAGATAAGAAAACCATTTAGAAACCACCACACTTTTAAAAATAACAATCTTCAGACAATTCAAAAGATGGAAATAAAAACTCGTAAACAAGAAAAAGCTCTTGCTCAGGTGATGGACCTGCTCATTGATGGCTTATGAAGGGGAAGGATGAACTTTGATTCTATATCTTGGAGAAACTAAACTAACAATAATTAACACTTTGCACATTCACAACATTCCATTATAGGTGCATGTAGAGTGAGAGATGGAGGTCTTGATTGTGTGTGTGTTAGCAAGGTGTAATCTAATCAATTTTGGAAAATAAATCTAGGTGTATTGGGATGATCCATTAAAGATTATGTATGGTGAAATATGGAGATCCAACTATTCTTTCATTGCCACACTTTGCAACAAATTTGAATAGTGAAATAAAAAAAAATAACATGAAATCAAAATAACAAATACATGAAATGAAAATCTACACTAACAATTTACAATGAGCTTACCAAGATGGATCGGTGGACCTTGTTGATGCCAACATGGAAGCTTTTAGATCAGAAGATGCTAACTTCTAAAAGACACAAGATCACTGAATTCAAACTTGCATTAATCTTCAACAAGTAGGTTTACAAAAAGAGTACTTTCATGAATCGAATCTACATCATAACAATTCTCTTCAAGAACCTATATTACATCATAATAATTCTCTTCTCTCATGAAGAGAGGGAACTCTCTTTTATACATGAGAGATTTGAAAAGAAGATAAGCATATCATAATTACAGATCCACTTTTCTCTCAACCAATTTCCCATTATTACAAAATATTATCCCTTCAAATCCTCACATATATCTCTCATATATCTTGGATAAGATATGACAACCAAATGTCCATGATATTCTCCTTGGAATAGGCTTTGAATAACTATCTCCTTGAAATGGTGGAGGAGATATTCAAGAAGTCTTTTTGAATTAATCCTTCACATATCCCTACACATGACAAAGCTCACACATTTTTGAGATATATATGAAAACATGTAAATTTTCTAATATTTAATCACAAATTCCCTTTTAATACTAAAATAAATGATTTGGAAAATAATAAGGTTAAACCCATATTTAGTTATGAAAATGGTATCATGAAAGGTTAATGGGGCGATGAAATGTGAACAATGATGAAGGGAAATGTGGATGAAAATACGACATTTATGAGTCCCAACACACCCCCCAACTAAACTTGTTGCATGTTCGCATGCAATTGTGCATGGATCTTCTCAAGAATTTTTGGCATCTGAATTGTGGCTTTGAGTGATGATAATGAATATTTCTAGGATGGGATTTACATGAGTAACAACTGACATTTTCTTATGGTTGGTTCTTGTGTGACAACCATGAATATAGGGAATGTTTGTTCTTGTGTAAACAACATTCATTTCATTATTTGTTCTCTTGTTGTTATGATAATAAAATGTTGGTTCTTGTGTAAAAAACATTCATTTCATTATTTGTTCTCTTGTTGTTATGATAATAATTTACCCATTTACTTGCTAGAAAAAAATAATCTATCAATGTGCATAAGGAAACATCACTGAGTATAAGAAATCCCTTTTGCATATTCGTGAATCATGCCAATAGGTATATCAATTATTATTAAGCAAAGTGAAACATAGTATCGTTGGACGAAAAAAATGTTGGTAAATGGTAAATGAGATGAAAAATGGAATGATGGTAGTGGAAAAATGGAGTGATGATAGATAATATAGTCCCCCCCACCCCCACCAACTGAATTGTTTGCATGTCCTCATGCAATGTGGCATGAGTAATAGAAGTGAAAAGGAAAGGGAGCATGGTGAGGGATTTTTCCAAATTTATTCACTCTATCATGTAAGGAATTGCATGATTAAAGAGTAGAAAACAACATACCTCCACTTACCCAAAATGTTGATAAACTATGCAATAGGAATATGGCTGATGTGGCTGTCAGAGCATGGAAGATGTCACTACTGGAGGATCATGTGAAAGGTGACTCATGTTGTAGCTGGGACCGTTGTAACTGCTAGATCAGAGAATGTGAAATGGAGGAATCTGAACTGCTGCTGATGAATCATGGAAAAGAGGAAGTATGAAAGTGGAATTGTGGTACTCTCATATGGCTATAAAAATACTATTGCAACTGCTTATGGAGTCATGGAAAAGTGTATAGTCTTCACCTACTGCTAAACCCGATGGTACAGTTCTAGTCATGTGAATGAATGTGTCGATGTCAAGCATGAAAAGAAGTCATTGGATTACCGGCCATTGATGAATGTCGTTAACCAATGGGAGGAAAACTCACCATTGATGTCAATGAGTGCCAAGGTACCTAAGTACATATTGCGAAGTGCGAATGAAGGAGTTGATGTCGAGCCACTTGCAAGATCTAATGATCAAGGGACAATGATGTATTCCCATGATTGTCAATGAGAGAACTTGCCATTAAGGCATGCAAGCCTCTAGGTACTCCAAAGGAACTCTAGTCTATATCCTAGATAAGGTGTTGAGGTCAATGGGGAAAGACTTTTTGAAAGGTGGGCCTTAAGAAATCCCACATCAGTCAACGCGAGTTCTGATAAAATGTTTGGTAGGACTATAGGAAAGATCTCAGTAGCAACAATGTTTACAGAAAGGCAATGTAGTCATGGAAAGGGAGATGGATAGTTTTATTGACAAGGAAAAATGAACTGAAAAAGATAAAGACTGTATGCGACTCAGAAAGGTAGGCATGTGCGAAGTCATGAAGGATAATTCAATGGAAGTTGGGCTTCAACACAGGGATGAGAAATGCGCTTTGAAGTAGAAATGCGGGGAAATGATTCATGACATGGAATGGTTGTATGAATGGTCGTTGTGTAACAAGAAACACCATGATGTGTAGAATGTGAATCGACTCTTTCAAGTGGTCAATAATGCATGTTTTTTTCAAAAGTTTTGTGATTCTTGAAAATCACTTCAGCAGCAAGATGTGAGCATCTTCATTCCTTCAGTCAAACTTAGTACTAATCATGCAATTAAACTTGCGAGATCATCATAAAACATAGAATGCGAGATTAAGTATGAATGTAGAAAATTAAAGAGGTAAAAAGTGTGTTTTACCTGTTGCGTGCTTATTCCATTGTTGATTTCTACTTGAAGTGACTTAAGAAAAACAAATTAACATTAATCATAAAAAAAATGCTTTGATATTGTTGTCAGGAATTAGTGAAATGTCCATTTGCAATGTTTGATACAATTTTTCTTATTTTTATGCTTTTTATGTATTTTGGAAAAGTTTTATTGTCAAAAAATTATTGTTTTTCTTTTTGTTTGTTGCTTATTGTTTTTGGTTTATTTTATAGCACACACACAAAGAAAATGCAAAAAAGAAAAATATTTTTGTTTATTTCTATTATTTCCAAGCAACCTTTAAGAGATCACCACTCACTACATCTTCCTAGAAATTTGAATTTCTTCGACTAAAAGGATTCTCAGCACCAAGTCTTTTCAAAGAAGCACCATCATCATCATCATTGATCAAATTACTTGGGGATCCAAGCATACTTGAATCTTGAAGAACAACAACAGGATCGATGACTTTTATTTCCCATCCTAATCTGCATGCAATAGATGCAGCAGCTTGAAGATGATGCAAATCAGCCTGTAATGTTGTAGCCAATGCAACAATTGTTGCATGCTCACTTGAAACCACAAAAAGAGCATACGATATCTCTTCTGTGGGATATTCATATGACTGCTCCTGTTTGAAACAAATCATTGAAGATTTGAAACTTTTAAACGGTCATCTGGATAAACAGGGTCATTGAAGTACACTAATCTTCTTCGATATAGACCTTGTATGATTTCAGGATCAAATAATACAAATGAATTTGCTTCCTCTTTGTAGATTTTATCTATTGTTGACGTCTCCTCCTCTGTAAGTTTCCAAAATTCCTCCAAGGTAAAATTGACAAGAGAGACACCCCACCATGGTTCAATTGGGAAGTCAACTAGTTGCGTTGGCAACAACTCTTTAACTATTGATTTTCTAAGCTTCCACATAATTTTATTAGATATTCACTTGTTCATGATATCAATAAATTCATTCCTTCCAATACCAATAAGTCGTAAAGCATCTCCAGCACTGAAATTAGGTATACGATCATATGGTTGCTCGGTTTTCATAACTTCATAAATCATGTCACAGTAGTATCTGCAAGGTGATATTCTCATTATTCGACATACATATTCTACTAAGTGATAAGGGAAAAGTGCCAGATTTTTGCGTAGATAATGCATCATATCTTCATAATACTCACTTTCTTTACATGTTTTTCTTGAAAAACAATCGCTCTACTATAGACATTTTTATGCAATGTTCTTTGAATTTCTTGTGCCATTCTTATTTAGAAGATAGTAGGATCTGAAGGTGTTTTGGTCAAGAGCCATGAATTGTCGGTGTGTAATGTGTGAAATGAACCAGGTCAAGAGGCAAATGCAGCACTGGAAGGTGGGATTCTCATAGGCACATAAAGAGGTTACCATGGCGACTCTCCAATGGAGCTGATGGCATGAGATATGGGAGGATACTCTTCTAGTAGAGGTACAGGAAAGGACCTGACATGTGGTGCCAAAGTGAGTCGAAAGTTGCCAAAATACACAGGTGTAGTCAAAAATGAAATTTTCCAAAGTGAGAAGAGTAGCCAATGATATGATAAAAGTATGTTCAATTATCATTTGGGGATGCTTAGGATTGAGATTTGACTTCATTGTCTCGAATGGAAACATTCTTCTAGTGCCTATAATTGCTCAGATAAATAGTCCATTGGAGTTTGTGGAAGTGAATCGCATCGTGTCAATAAGTAAGCAATGAAAATGAGAGGATATGAATAAAGCAGTCGTAGTTGGGATAAATATATCTCTTAATGTAGATCTCACCCTGAGAACAAGGATCAGGGTTTTCGTGAGTACTTCTGCGATGTGAGCTTGTGCCCACTGAGATTCAATTGAAATCAAGAAGACTAGTGTGGCTTGGAAACGAATTTCAATATTCATTTATCCATATGGAGGAATCAATCTACATTCATAATAATTAAATAACAACTCATCAAAACAATATTTGCAAGAATCATACATAAATATTTAAACAAATGCCGTGCGATATTTGGGTGCCAAAATATTGGGTGGATATATAGGAAATGGCGAGGAGGTGATCATCCACAGCTCATAGAACCGCAACGATCTCATCCATTTTTTAGCTATATTTTCTATATTGATCACAGGAGGAGATAACTCATTTCTATCCCTATTCCCCCAGAAAATATTGGCACGTAATGCGCATTCGTGATAAGGTTCAATTGGGGGGAAGCTGCCAAGAAAGAAGGTCAAATAAAAGGTTTAATGAGCTGGATTGGAACGCAAGCCATAAGAGATAAGGACAAACTTCCCAAAATATCTCGTTGATATCTACCCATGATAATCTCTAATCGTGCCACTCGATCACTATATTGATCTCCTATAACAATATGTGGACAATTGCAGCCAACCACCCGATATGCTTTGGAGATCATGTTTTCAATGCCCTGATGTAATATGTTAATTTTTATATGTGCTAAAAAATTCTGAGGCTCATATTGAGATTGGAAAACCCAATATCAGATCTTCCTTCCACGAAGATAATGATAAACCCTGTCAGATGTTGGAGTTTGAGCAAAGGTGTTCAACTCTTGGTTTACAAAATACATAAATGGATATAGGAAACACCTAATTTCGAGCAAGCCAGTGACAATTTCTATGCACAGGTTTTGTTTCAGGTCGAAAGGCTTTTTTAGCAATCGTAGATAGAGACAAGGTCTTAGTCAAGAGGCTTTGATATGTTCTAGTATTTTGCAGCCAGCCAAGTGTGTAGGTTATGGTAATGCTTTATGTCGATCATCAATTTGTGTTGGGTGAGTTGGACTACAAAGATTCTCTCCATAAATCTATCCTATTTCTGGAACCTCAACGTTCAGGAAAATTGTCCAGCAGTAGCAACAGGATAAGGTGGAGAGTGCCCTTTCTATTTCTCATTCTCAAGATATGATGAAAAGCTTCCATGGGAAGCGTCATGGCTTTGTTTGGAAGCAGAAGAGTTTTTCAATATGGATATTGTATAAGTAAACGTGCCATCCTCCCACTCCACTTTCAATGAATTTTAATATACTGTGAAAAGGTAACCCGCTAGCAGTTTGGACCCCTATAATAAACAACAAACCCTGGCATTCTGTCATCCTCTCTAACCATCATTGTCTTGTTGTCTGAGTCATCAAGAATGCAATGAATAATCTTTCCATCGTTCCACCTCCAAATTGGGATGATTTATGGCTCATTTGATTTTTTTTAATTTTTTTATTATATATATATATATTGAATTATTATTCATATATATGTTTTTATTCCTATAAAAATAAAAAAATTCCTAATTTAATCCTTTTTTTTTTATGTTGTGTCTCTTTTTTTTTTTTGCATTATTCTTAAATTTAAAAGAAAACAATTCAAATTCAAATGAAATTAAAGAAAATAGATTTATGAGCAGATGGAGGTAAATTGTTTGCAAATTAAAGATGAAATCGATTAGGCATGTTTGAAAAAAATTACTTTATTCATTCCTAAAAAAGTTAAAGATATCCTACACTTTCTGATCCTCGCAATCACATGAAGCGCGGAGGAGAGCATACTTATTCTAAGTGAAAGAAAAAACTGAAGATAAAAGTATTTTTTTTTATTCGTTTGTTTACTCTACCTACTCTATGCTAATTAAAGAGTAGAGATTAGTTACATGTAGTCAAACTTCCAATGTAACCATAAGCACAACAATAATAAGAATATGTTCACTATTTCACAAATGACAATAAAAAATATATATAACAGTGTGAAATTAACTGTTGTAAATGTAAATCAAATAAATAAAAAGAAAAACTAAATGAAGCTAAGCTTCTGCTCACTTGAAACCATCATTCGATAAGGCTTTTGTAGGTTCAATATGTCTTTCTCATATCATGCTGCAACGCCACATTGTCCTCCTCGACCTCCTACTTGCCTAATTGTTCTTCATTGAATATGCAGGCTTCTTTGTATGTTGATTCATCATTTGTTGCTGGAGGAGTAATTAATCCATCGACTATTGTCAATATCTCCTCTTTTTGAGAAGAGGAGATCCCAACCTTTGCAAGGATCTGAGTGATTTGTTCCAATCTTATACTCATAGTTAAACCATATTAAAAAAGGAGAATGTTTTATCATCAAAGATTTAAATTTTAAAACTAAGAAATTAAAACTATTTGTAAAAGTAAAACACACCAAACTTGAAGTCCTTGCATTACCGGGACCCTTCTGTCACTAGGTTATCGGTTCACACAAGTTATCTCATAAAAACTAAATTTGCATAAATAAAAACACACTTTTGCATAAAATAAGGAGAAACACACTTATGCATAAAAGGGAGAGGACAACCTAACTTTGTAGCAACCCCACTAAAGTGGATGCGTAGGTTCTTACCTCTCGTCTTACCGTCTTCTCTCCACCCTTAGGTCATCCATAAAACCAATCCAAAATCATTAAAACGGTCTAATTCAAATGCTACCTATTACCGTATACAACTCCCCGACAACGACGCCAAAATGTTGGTGCAATTATATGCATAATATATTACCAAACATTAATTACAACCGTGATTCATAATCAGTAGAGTTGATGCACTATATGTGCTAATAACAGATAAGTTCCTATGTCTGTTTAGTATAGATTAGATAAGAAAACCATTTAGAAACCAACACACTTTTAAAAATAACAATCTTCAGACAATTTGAAAGATGGAAAGAAAAACTCATAAACAAGCAAAATCTCTTGCTCAGGTGATGGACCTACTCATTGATGGCTTATGAAGGGAAAGGATGAACTTTGATTCTATCTCCTGGAGTAACTAAACTAACAATAATTAACACTTTGTACATTCACAACATTCCATTATAGGTGCATGTAGAGTGAGAGATGGAGGTCTTTATTGTGCATGTGTTAGCAAGGTGTAATCTAATCAATTATGGAAAAGAAATCTAAGTGTAGTGGGATTCTCCATTAAAGATCATGTATGGTGAAATATGGATATCCAAATATTCCTGCATTACCACACTTTGCAACAAATTCGAATAGTGAAATCAAACAAAATAACATGAAATCAAAATAACAAATACATGAAATGAAAATCTACACTAACAATTTACAATGAGATTACCAAGCTAGATCGGTGGCCCTTGCCGATGCCAACATGGAATCTTTTAGATCAGCAAATGCTAACTTCTAAAAGACAAAAGATCACTGAATTCGAACTTGCATTAATCTTCAACAAGTAGGTTTACAAAAAAAGTTTTTTCATGAATCCAATCTACATCGTAACAATTCTCTTCAAGAACCTATCTTACATCATAATAATTCTCTTGAAGAAACGATCTTACATCATAATAATTCTCTTCAAGAACCTATCTTACATCATAATAATTATCTTCTCTCATGAAGAGAGGGCACTCTCTTTTATACATGAGAGCTTTGAAAAGAAGATAAGCATCTCATAATTACAGATCCACTTTTCTCTCAACCAATTTCCCATTATTACAAAATATTATCCCTTCAAATCCTCACACATATCTCTCATATGTCTTGGATAAGATATGACAACCAAATATCCATGATCTTCTCCATGGAATAGGCTTTGAATAACTATCTCCTTGAAATGGTGGAGGAGATATTCAATAAGTCTTTTT
Source organism: Picea glauca (assembly GCA_000966675.3). NCBI lineage: Eukaryota > Viridiplantae > Streptophyta > Pinopsida > Pinales > Pinaceae > Picea > Picea glauca. The sequence continues at coordinate 516,808 of JZKD02S1673573.1, read as the reverse complement.
GAATTAATCCTTCATATATCCCTACACATGACAAAGCTCACACATTTTTGAGATATATATGAAAACATGTCAATTTTCTAATATTTAATCACAAATTCCCTTTTAATACTAAAATAAATGATTTGCAAAATAATAAGGTTAAACCCATATTTAATTATGAAAATGGTATCATGAAAGGTTAATGGGGCGATGAAATGTGAAGAATGATGAAGGGAAAGGTGGATGAGAATACAACATTTATGAGTCCCAACATTGTTCATAAAATTAATTAAGAATCCACAACTATTCTATATCAAACAAAAAAGATCCAACACTAACCAAATAATCATTGTTCTCAATTAACAACCACTGTGTATAACTCAATCAATTTTGTGTATTACTTGCTCACTGTTCACAATTAAATCATTAACAAAGTGTCATCAAAACAAGACAATATGCCTTCCACAAAAACCTGTAAGAGTTTTGTTTCTTCTCAACTGTCCCAGTTACTATTTAAACAATTTCTAAATGAACACAAAATCACTTGTTCCAATATGTTCTATCAGAACATCAACCAGTGTCCATGGATCATTTCTTCAAATCAAACGCAGACACTAAAATCACACCCGATCCCATTCCTCAAGTTCATTTAACAATTAAGTCACAATGAGACCATATTGCCATAGAATCCGTGTCCATCTCTAATGGTACAATCAAGTAGTATCCAAATATATGTAGTGGATGGCCATGCCATAATTACCACGATTGCAATACTCCCATTTGGAAATTTAAAACCTACAGTCATGATAGTCATTAACTAAACCTAAGATGTTATAGGAAGGCCGCATATACCCATGCATTATGCACGAAGCATTGCTTTGACTTAATCAATTAAAACTAATGGTGGGTTAACAATTCAATAATCACAATGTAAAAGACAATGACTGTGTACAATCTCATTTCTCCAATCAACGATGCCAAGATTATCAATTTGACTATTATAATAACCAATTGCAGTGACTAAATACCAATAACCCAAACCACTGTCAACATAATCAACATGGACGAGCCAACAATAGAACATTGTTGATGATACACCACCAACTCATAACAATAAACAACATACCCGATAGGACATAATGGTTCCCTCTATCAAAAACTGGGATTGAGAAGTCAAGGATTTTCTTTGTGGACCAACACATGGAGACTAGAGTCGACCCCCAACATCAGGTTAGAACCTCTAAGACCAATGGTGCACAAACAGGGTATACAACCAATAAATTTGCAGATAGCATGAGAATTCTCTTGATCGGAGAGAATATGAACAGAGGAGCAAGGCTTCATTTTGTTCATGTGAAAATACTTCGAACATGCAGGGTATAACCCTCATGGTTTTCCCAATCAACCAAAGAATGTTGATATAAAATAGAGCCGATAAATAGCAATAAGCCTTAAGTAATCCATTTGGAATAATGACTATCATAACCCCTTGCACAATCATTAGTAACATGAACAAAACCAAACCCAAGTGAAAGGATACGCAGTGACACAAGGTGTTCCCAACCAACAACCCCATAACAAAAAAACGACTGCGTATGGTGATAATAATGCGTGGAGACATCCAACTAATATGGACCGAATGAAATCCTTCAACCAAGACCCATAAGGATGAAAGAGATCCTTCATGGATTCTAACACTCAGAATGATCAATGAAACTGTGACTTCAAACATTATTGCAATGAAAACCACACCAACCATTCATTCCAGAAAAATATCACAAATTTACATAGTTGACAGACTTAAGGAAATCATAGACCCATAAATCACTGAGCCAATATTTATTTCATAACCAAAGCTGGTTCATGGATAGAGAAAAGGAAATACCTATAACCAAAATCCTTAAAAACACAAGCCTGGACGAGAAGTTCTCCCTTCGCCTAAAAATTGAAGTTTAACCACAACAGAATACAATTGAACAATAGATGATATAAGGTGATAACCAGTGGGAGGGTTATGGAGTGACGTGTAGTAAATGCACATTTCTTACATCCCTTACTCATTCAATAACTTAGTACATGCCATCCAACCATTTAATTAATTCATTCAATTAAACAATGCATCGAAACCAACATCCAAAATGCGCCACCATATTAACCATTGCCAAACATACCTTAATGCATGTCAAACATTCCTTCTCATGACCCAATATATCACATAGCCATTTAAATCATTATTTTGGATTAACACCATTCCCCTTAAATCCAAATGCATAGTGCAACATCGTATAGCATAGTAGCATAGCTCCTCTCTTGTGGATTTTTCTCATATTGCTTTATTTCTTTTCAATTTCTCTTATTTGTTGTTACTAACATGTATCTTTTGCAGGTGGCATGAGTAATAATTCAAGGAGTAAATAGAAAGGTAACAACAAATATCATAATCCATTTTATTATGACATTAGAGCCTATAGAAACATAACAAACATGCATTATCCATCGTCAATTTCTTGTGAATATAACCAACATTGATCATCAATCATGCTCAAAACTATAAGCAGTGTCGAACAACAGTAAAAAATTCAAATAGGAATTAGATATGATCCTCCAATCTACAAGGGGGTCCCACCTACTGGTATTATATATATCATTAGCTTAAATAATTAATAGGCTTTAGCAATACTTTGCAGGTGAAATTCTTGTGGCGATTTTAATCATCAACAAACTCGCGACTCCATAGAGAAATTTGTTTTCAACAGATTTAGAACTTAGAACTCATGATTTCACAGACCAAGAACAATATATTAAGAGGGTATAACCATAATGATTATGAAACATGGGGAAGTGAGCGGATTTAATGGAAAAATGACTAGGAATTTGGGAATAACTCATGAAAAATGTTAAGTATGAAGAGGCTTATCCCTGTATGCATAATCATTCGACCATATTTTTCTCTTTACTTCAAGGATACAAATGAATGGACTTGAATTTTTATTTCTCAAATGGATTAAGAAATGGAAGCAAGAAGCGAGAGATAACCGATCTCTTTATAATACAATAGTGAAAGCAGATAACAATTTCAAGTGTGCCTTCAGGGGAAACATCGTAACATCTATGTACACTTGATTTTTATTGACGAACAATATCTTTCAGGAGTGTCACTATGCCAGAACTAATCCAACATCTTAATCTCTACCAAAATCAATTAAAAATACGAAAAAGCAATAAAAGTCATAACATAATAAAATTGGAAAATTTAAAAGAGCAGAAATAAATTGACCAAAATGTAAAAGCGGTAGGAAATGTTTAAACAGAAAGAAAAAATCACACTACTATAAAGAAAAAAAGAAAACTAGTAGAAAACTGAAAGCATATCTAAACTACTAATCTACAGATAACCCAAATGACATTAGAATTTTTCAATTTGTTTCCACGTAATGCTTCAAGTGAGAACTGTTAGTGTTGCAGGAAAACAATCGCTCCTGTAAATATTTTATAATGTAAGAGTTAGTACCTAAGACAAAAGCAATCTTGAAAGGACCCAACCATAATTTTTGAATTTTTGAATGTCTTTCCCTATCAGCGTGAACTGAATCCCATAGCAATATTTTCTCATTGAAATTAAATTTGATGGTCTTGACACTCTTGTTGAAATACTTCTTAATAGTTTGTTGTATCCTTTTGATATTATCCAAAGCAAACATCCTTTTCTCTTCCAAATCTAGGAGTGCATTTATCCTTTGTGAAATATCAGAAGAATTCAATTCTTTGATTTGTAGCATCAACCTTAAGGAAGAAAGTTCCATATCAGTAGGAAAGAGGGCTTCTTGACCATAGACAAGATGAAAAGGGGTGCAACCAATGCTCACATTGGTCGTAGTTTGATTTTCCCAAAGGGCGTAATTTAGGAGAGCGTGCCATTGACGAAGCTTATCTTCGATGAGCCTTTTGATGATTCTCACCAGATTTTTAATGGTAGACTCAACCTACACATTTTATTGGGGATAATAGGATAATGAGGTGAAATTTTTAACCCCCAACTTAGCTTAAAATTGGGTCAGCTTAGTAGAAATGAAAGCGGGACCATTGTCTGTAATAATTTCCAATGGAAGACCAAATCTGGAAAAAATGTTATTCTCAAGGAAAGAAATTAGCTGACCATCTGTTGAATGCTTAAGTGGGACAACTTCAGCCCATTTTGTAAAATAATCTGTGGCTGTCAAAATAAAAAATTGTCTAGTTGAAGATGGAGGATTGATAGGACCAATGAAATTCAATCCCCACTTTGAAAAGGGAAAGTCTGGTAGGACATGTTGTAATGGCATGGTTGAAAGGTGTTCTTTCCCAACAAATTTTTGGCACTTGTCACAAGATCTCAAAAAACATAAGAGTCATGAAAGATTCAAGGCCAATAGTATCCTTTTATAATAATCTTGAAGGCAATGATTTTAGCAGAAAAATGACCCCCTACATGAATGACAGAATTTGAAGAGCCATGAGTTTCTTGCAACATTTCTTGTGCGTCTTCATTGTTTACACAGGGAAGAAACACACCATCAACATAACTTTGAAACAAGAAGTATCCTATAATGACGTATCTTGCAGATTCAAGACAGATATTTCTCCTCTGATGAGTGTCTAAATTGTCTAGACATATTTGGTTCTGTAAGTACTAAATTAGTTTTTTATACCAGGGATGTTTAGACAGAGGGACGATCTGGTTATCAATGTAAAAGAGAGATGATAGGGAACTATCATATTCATCAATTTATTCATTATTCTCAGCATGCTGAGCTAAGTTAAGGGATAATTCACATCCCTTGATAGTGGTAGGAGTTAGGATATTCAAATCATGCTCCTGGATCTTGGCAAGCCAATGTGCAATCTTCTCTGAAAGATAAGTTTGTGAGAGAAAAAACTTGACAGGAGGTAAAGGGACTTTTACCAACGTATGCTTACCTAAGATGAAGTGGAAAAAATTTTCAACAACTTTAACAAGAGAGAAAGCATGTTTCTAAATAAAAGAATATTTAAAATCATCATCAGACAAACTTTGACTCATGTAAGCCACTAGTTTTTCATTTTCTTGGTCAACATTTTGCATGAGGACAACAAAAACTGCTTCCTTGGTGGCATTAGTATATATCATGAATTCCTTCTCAAAATACGGCTTCGCCAAAACTGGTGCGAAACTGATTTATTTCTTAATCCCTTCAAAATCATTTTCGACATCATCTATCCAAGAAAAGAACAATCTTGCTTAAGTAGATTGTGAATTGGTTTGACCATCACAACAAAATATGGAAAAAACCTATGGACAAATTTAATAACCCCTATAAAATATTAAACCTCCTTCTTGGAAGTGAGAGTAGGAAGATTAAGGATAACAACAATCCTTTCAGGATCAATGCTTATTCCTGAATCAGAGACAATGTGTCTAAGAAGATTTCCCTCGGTAATGTTGAAAATGGACTTGGAAGGATTTAGAGAAATGCCAAATTTCCTACATCACATGAGAAATTTTCTCAGATGACCATAATGATTCGATCAGATTGTAGAGTACATCGTTAAGTCATCAAGGTAGATCTGAATGATCTTACCAATCAAATCATCAAAATATATTTGCATAGCTCTTTGAAAGGTGGCACCTGCATTAGATAAGCCAAAAAGGCATATGTTCATAAGCAAAGGTACCCCAACGAGTAATAAAGGTGGTTTTATATTTATCTTCCCTTCTTACCTTGATATGTTTGTAATCGGAAAAATCATCAAGTAAAGACATCATTTGTGACCTTGCAACTTGTTGCAAAATCATTGTTGGATCATGTTGTCATTGATGCCAATGGTTTGTCATTGATGCAAATGGTTTGTCATTGAGGCCAATGGTTTGATTATTTGGGAGATTGTTGGATCATATGTAAATGGTATGGTTTGATTGATGTCATTGATTGATGTCAAGTAATTGATTTATATGATGCCCTTGATGAGAATAATATATGTCCAAGTCGAAACCAATCGATACAAAGATGAATCATTAGTGTCTTATCATGGTTGATAAGGTGCACAAATGGATGAACTTCAAAGTGGTCCCCTATTGACAGATTGATATCTTTTGAGGATTGTTACCTCATCTCATTTGGTTCTGAGAATGTAAGCTGAGTCTTGCATATAGAGCTTGTGCTCTTGTAGAGTTGTACTCTATTCAGTTGTTTTTGATAAACCCAAGGATTGTAGTCTGTAATAAAAATAAAATTGTACATACATCTTGTGTTCTTTGTGTCCATTGTGATGTTGACTTGTTGATGATATATTGTTGATATATGTTGTTGATATGTGCCTACATATAACTGGTTATTAATGACAGTAATGGGTAATGAATAAATGTTGAATGCTAATTGATGAGTTTTGTGCAAGAGGGAAGTTTTTGGAAAAAGAGCCCCACACTCATTC
>JZKD02S1673573.1:486841-496908 GCA_000966675.3 Picea glauca | reverse complement strand
CCCCTCTAAGTGTGGTAGGTGTGTCCAACAATCATTTCCATGTTAGGGAGAGGGAAGTGATCTTTTATAATAGCTCAATTTAATGCACAAAAATAAATGCATAATCTGATCTGACTAGTTGTTTTCTGAACAAGAACCAAATTTGAAACCCATTCAGAATACTTGACTGGAAATATGATTCTAGCCTTCAAGAGTTTTTCCAACTCCTTTTGAATAGTTGCTTCTAATGCAGGGTTAATAGGTCTTTTTTTTTCATAACTAGTTTTATGCCTTCCTTAATGGGGATGGCATGTTGTATAAGACTAGGATCAAAATCACAAATATCCTCATAAGACCAAGAAAAAACATCTTGAAATTCACCAAGTAGCTTGGCAAACTTCATTTCCTCTTCATCTGAACATTTGGCACCTATTTTAACATTCTTTGGAGCCTTGGGTGTCCCAATGTTCAAGGAGATGGTTTCACCCACCTTCCTTTTTGACTACTCTTCTTTATATTTCTCCTTATTTCCTACATCACTCAAACAAAAGGAACTCTCTAGAGGATTCAAGCCTTTAGGAATCTTATTATCTTCTATGAATATAATTTCCTTAGGCCTAAAATGTTCATTTTGAATGAAAGCATAAATTCTCTCATCATTAGGAAAGATTCCAAGATTCTATATTGTCATGGATATGTGGATGATATAGATATTGAAAGGTACAATCAAGTCTGTGTGGCAGAAGTTCCCGATTAGGAGAGGCTACAAAAATAGCTAACCGATCGGTCATTGATTTTAACTCCCTCTTAACATGAGTGATGTTGAAAGATAAAAGGTTCGAGATAAGAAAATTGTTTGTAATACATTTTCAGCAGCCTTAATGCAAAGTGTTTGATAGAATCACATAAAGAGAAACAATATTTTTGAACAACAAACATATTTTTTCCTATCTATCCTAGTTGGGGACATTCCAATTTCTTTTTTCTTTCACAAAGCCATTGATACCAAACAAATTGATCATTTTCTAAATAGAAGGATGAAATAGGTACCTTTTGTAAGCTTCAAACTTGTTGTAGATCATACTATTGCTCCATATGGAATATCCATGTTCTAGGGTCTTTTCCACCAAAATTCCTCATAAACAAAGTTACCGACTTAACAAAAACTATGACCTCAAAACGACTCTGGCCCAAAAAAAACATTTTTTTGGATTAAAAACATGAAAATCAACCCCCACATGAAAAAGTAGTGCTACCAGTAGCACTAGTTTTTCAAACAGGGTCAAAATTACAACATTTTTCAAGCATGGCCTTCAAAATTCATACAATAACTTGGAAAAACCTTAAAATTAACACCTAAATAAAAAGGTGATGCTAAATAAAGAAAAACATTTTTTCTAAAGATTAAAATTATGGATCATTACGACCTAATTCAAACCATGGTTTTGACAATAGATCCCTATGCAAAAAAAAACCTAAAATTGGATACAAAACAATCACTTTAAAATTTATTTACTAACTTCTTTTTTCTTAAGTTTACATTGAAAAAAAATATATATGAGAAAATCTTCGCAATTTTTTTTTGAAATGAAGAAAAAAACACATTTAAAAAAATATATTCAAAACCAAAATTAAACAAAAAAAACATTAAAAAAAATGGTGGAAAAAAAACACTGAAAATAAATGAAAGAAATTTTAAAATTCCCCCCCCCCAAAAAAAAATTTAATATAATGTTTTAGTTTAGGGATTTTTCAATTTTTATTTTTTTATTTTAGATATATATATATAAAATGATAAAAAATAAAAAATAAAAATTAAAAAAAAACACAAAAAAAAAACATTATATTAAAAAAATATAAAATTATACAAAAAAGTACAAAAAAAAAATAAAAAGATATATATATATATATATATATATATATATATATATATATATATATATTTAGTTTATATTTTTTTTCCATGGAAAAAGGCATAAATTTTATTCACATAGAGAAAAATTACATTTTGAAGAATGAATGAGAAATTAATGCATTTAGTTTGGTGAACCAATAACCGCAAGCCATTATATCCTGAGAAATCTAGAAGGATCCATCAACTTAAAATAAAAATACAAACTTGTGGGCACAAGGAAACCTAGCAAGCCCTACATAGCAAAAAGAGGGACTGAAAGAACCCCATCATGATAAACACAAGTGTACACCCATGAAGAAAACCCAAATCTCACTGAGAGCAAGCCTCAGACAAGAGACCCCAAAGAATCCCCAAAAGACAGAAGAACCAATTCAGAGAGGCATACATCCTCCCAACGATGGAAGGAAGGGATGGAACATAACCCTAAAGACCAACACTAAGAAGATGAACATGACACCAACTCCAAAAAACCTGCAAAATGAGGCTCTGAGTATACATTGGACCCTGAGCAATCTGACACTAGAAAGGGAAAAAAATAAAAGAAGGAATTAGAGGCTGTCGAGGAGAGAACATCCCAAAAGAAAACACCAGTATCAAAAGCAATGGTGGCCTGGTCAATTAAAACACTAGTAGGAGAATGAACAAGACAGAGAGAGGGAATGAGACACCATGTATTTCCCCAATTGTCACCCTTAAAAATCCTTTCTGTCGATAACAACACTGAAGAAAGCTATAGAAAAGAGCCACTGGGAGAGATCTGGAAAACTAATCGCGGTCTTGAAGGAGAATTGAGAGGAGAAGGATCCTAAAAGGGATCGACACCAACCACATATGCAAAAAGAGAAGGCGACGGATAGGTTTCCCGTATCAGCAGAGCCCCGTACCATCGAACTTGTCCAAACAAAACACCATTGGGAAAAACAAAAAGATGCACAAAACCAAGCAGACAAAGAAAATTAGCATGCCTGCGATCACGGGTGACCTCAAAACAAGACCCTTGAAGCTATAACAATGTACAAAAAAGGAATGAGTAGGTTGTGGCTAGGGTAAACCCTAGCCGCAATTGATCCATGAGGCTGCCTAGGCTCAGAAAATGCTCAAAAATTAAAGTTCTTTGAATTGAGTGAAATTAATTCCTTTGCGACCAGCTCGTCGTACTGATTTCGACCATATATTTACTTTCTCAAACGGGCTCCGTATACGAGAGTTATCGCACTCTGATCAGATTCTCAAATAGCTAAAAAGTCAAAGGGTCAACTAGCAAAAAGTCAATGATGACATTAGCATGACGTCAACATGACATCACTAAAGCTAATTAATGATGATGATGTGGCAGAGGCATGTGGCAACACTACAGTAGTTGACTAGGCAGATGACAGATCCAATCAGAATTGGACACGTGGCATGTGATTTGGGCAAATGTTGTGGTGCCACGTGGCCCAGGCATGGGCAACCACGTGGCACCCAGTCAGCAGTTGAATGGGATGTTCCAAAAATAAGTTTGGGGGTCCATGGGTTTTGAACCCAGGACCTATGTTTGAGCACAAACTTTGGGAAATTTCCAACAACCAACGCGCCATGTGTGAATCTTGTTTAAACAAGCCACAATAAAAGTATTTAAATTTCAATATAGTAAGTTATGGCGCAACGGAGGGAGCTAGGGCTAAGCCCCAACCCATTGACTCTTATCAATGCATATGACCAGGGGAACAAACTTTCCACTACAACCATGAGCACCCGTTAAGCCACGGTTCCGGGGACATTTCCACACGACCGAGAGCTTACACTTGAAAGGCATGCAGGGGGTTTTTCCTATTTTAGGCCGAGGTCACCTCATAATGCACCATATAAATAGGGCTAGCACGATTTAAGGGGATAGCACTTGGACATTTATAGTGCATGTGACCAAGTTTTGAGGAGCACGCGCCATATTTTTGGGGGCTTAACCATATATTACAGTTTAAAAGTGGGTTTTTACCTTGTTAATGTAATTTTAAATGATTTTTGCCTGATATTATGATCAGAATTGTTTTTTTTAGGATATCTTGGCCATTTGGAGGGGGATTTGATCCTAGAGAGAGGCCAGATCTTCAAGGGAAGTTTGGCTTCCTCATCTAAGCATGAAAACTATAAAAAACCAGGATTTTTGAAGCTTGGAGCACAACTTTTGATGCAGGGATTTGAAGGAGCAGCTTGTAATTTTTGGCCTTTTCTCATGATTTGAGAGGCACTTTTTCCATGTTTTTGAGAGGAATTTGATGATGCATGTATGAATATGAGCAAGGAGGTCTTGCACAACAAATCTGAAGCATGTTATGTAACAACAAAGAGCCTATGTAAGAGAACTTTGAGCATTTTAAAGAGAAATAAAGAGGTCCTCCACTTGGAAGCGGGCCCGAAGATGTAGCCAACGATTGGTGAACTCCATTAACAAGTCTTGTCTCTATTTATATTTTTGTTTTGCTATTATCTTCTCTTAATTTGCAGCATGGTTATTAATGGTTGATCTCTTTATTCACTTATAAGAATCAAGTAAAATTCACTTTTGATATTCCGCAAACAAGATAATAAGTTTATGTATTTCACATTCTTATTGATCTGGTGCATAAAGTACAATAAACTAAACTTGAAATTTATTAGTAATACCTTCATTTTTGGATCAAATTTATGGTATTAGAGCATTTGGTTTTGAAGGTTTGACAGGAATTTCAAGCATTGGATGCTCACTAGAGAAAAACTCAAGCAAGGAGAAGGCTAACTTGAGGCTCTTAATACAAAGATTCAAAGGAGACCGCATAAAAAAGAGATGTCTTCACCGAGGAAGCTAGGTACTTATGCATCCGAGGATGATTTCTTCGAGGCATTTCAATTGATGAAAACCATGGTAGAGGAAATTTATCAGGAAAGAGGAGTGTGAATAATTTCAAAGGTTGAAGAAGGTGAATCTTCAGTAAGAGCAGAAGGAGGAGTTGGAGGTGGTGGACCTTCAGAACCTTCTTCTCCTTCATCCTCATCATCTACAAGTGAAGCAAGTGTACATCCCTCCAAGGATAAACAACCTAAAAAATCTCATCATTCTTCTGATATGCCTTTATTAAAGTTAGATGTAAAGTTTCAATTACCCACTTATGATGGTGAATTAGATGTAGAAAAGCTAGATAATTGGGTGAGACAGTTAGAAGTCTATTGTAGGATACAAAGGATTGTTGATGATGAAACAAAGATCCAACTTGCAAGTCTCAAAATGGGAGGCACAACTCTCATATGGTGGGAAAGAAAAACTAAATATGATATCAAGAAAAGTGGTAAAACAATCACTTCCTGGAATGATTTTATCACTGCTTTGAAGAAACAATTCTATCCATTAGCATACATGCAACAGGAAATGATGAATTGGAAAATTTTAAGACAAGGTAAAGGTCAAAGTGTACAAGAGTATACTCAGATATTTTGTAAGAAATATTTAAATTTGGGTATTCCTTTATATACACAAGAGACACTCCTAAAGTATATTGGTGGTTTACATTCTTATCTAAAGAAGACTATTCTTATGCTAAATCCTTCTAACTTTGATGAAGTATGTGTACACGCCATTCACATTGAATCAGGTAAAGGGAATGTTGGTGATAGTGTTTCTACAGATACTTGGAAAAGAAAGGATGCAGGGAAAATGAAAGAGAGAGAAGAAGACAGCCACAAAAAGAAAGGAGAAGCCTACTTGCAAGCATTGGAAGAAAGTAGCCCATGATGAAGATTGATGTTGGGTCTGACATCTAGACTTGAAGCCAAAGAAGCATGCCAACCATGGAAGGAATAATACCACATCTGCGACAGTTCAAGTGGATCTTGGATCAGATTCTAGTGATGAGACATAGGTTGTAGCTATGGGAATCCGAGGTATAAATTATGTTGCAAGTACTAGCTCTTCTAATTCAGTTGTTGTAAATGATGAGTGTAAAAGGAGTGAACTTTTCCACATAAGGGTTACAACACATAATGTTAAAGTTGATACTCTTGTATACAGTGGATCACAAGCCAATATAATCAGTGAAGAGGTTGTAAATAACTTGGGACTTGAAACTAAGTCACATCCTAAACCATATCCATTGGGATGGATATGTGGTGATAATAATTTGCAAGTAACCAAGCAATGTAAAATCAAGTTTGCAATCACTTCTAATTATGTTGATGAAGTAGATCTTGATATTGTGCCACTATAAATATGTGGAATTGTATTGGGAAGTCCATACCTTTATGATAGGAAAGATATATTCTACAGGGAGGAAAATAAATATTTCTTCAAGAAAGATGGGAAAGAGTACATTGTTCGTGATCATTGGATGAAAAGTAATAGATATTTTGCAGCTACAGGGCAGTTAAAAAGAATGGTAAATGCAAGCAAACGTTTAACACGTATGTCTGTAACAAAATAGGAAGTTAGTGATGCTAAACATGAGATGGTTCAGTATGTTTCTGATAGTCATGAAGTGTCACTAAAGGTACAACATGAGGTTTAGATGAATACTTTGATTACTCTTCCTGTTCAAAAGGGGAAGCATGTTGTTTCATTCTCATTAGCATGTCTAGTATTGTTGATTAGTTTGCCTCTATTCAGTGGTGTATGGCTGTTAACTACAACAAAGAATGTAGATGATTATGAAATTGATGGGATGACTACTTTGGTAAACAATGTTATCTTAGTTTTCATGTTTGTTGTGATTAGTCAAGTGATCATTGTCCCAGCAGAGAGGATGGATGATATAGGACAAGTGGGGAGGTGGTAGCCTCACTTATTACTTGATTAAAAGAAGACTTTTGGTTGTCCGAAAGCTTCCAAAGTGGGGAGGAATGATCCAAGAAGCTCCCTAGGCTCAGAAAATGATCAAAAATTAAATCTCTCGGAATTGAGTGAAATCAATTCCATTGCGATCGACTCGTCGCCCTGATTCTGGCCATATATTTACTTTTTCAAACAAGCTTCATATACGAGCATTATCGCACTCTGATAAGATTCTCAAACAACTAAAAGGTCAAAGGGTCAACTGGCAAAAAGTCAATGATGAGATCAACATGACATCAACAAAGCTAATTAATGATGCTGATGTGGCAGAGGCATGTGGCAACACTACAACAGTTGACTAGGCAGATGACAGACCCAATCAGAATTGGACACGCGGCATGTGATTTGGGCAAACGTGGTGGTGCCACATGGCCCAGGCATGGGTAGCCACATGGCACCCAGCCCACAGTCGAATGGAAATTTCCAAAAATATGTGTGGGGGTCTGTGGGTTTTGAACCCATGACCTATGACCAAGCACAAACTTTAGGAAAGTTACAACAACCAACGTGCCATGTGTGAAGCTTATTTAAACAAGCCACAATAAAAGTATTTAAATTTCAATATAGTAAGTTATGGCATGGAGGAGGGGGCTGGGGCTAAGCCCCAACCCATGGTCGCTTATCACTGCACATGAATGTGGGCGCAGACTTTCCACTACAACCACGATCACCTGTTAAGCCATGGTTCCGAGGACATTTCCACATCCAAGAGCTTACACTTGAAAGGCGTGCGGGGGGTTTTTCGTATTTTAGGCCGAGGTCAACTCATAATGCGCCATATAACCAAGGATAGCGTGATTTAAGGGGCCATTGCTTAGCCCTTTGGGCTAGCGCTTGGCCATTTATAGTGCATATGATGAAGGTTTGAGGAGTGCGCGCCATTTTTTTTGGGGCTTAACCATATATTATGGTTTAAAAGTGGTTTTTTACCCTCTTAATGTAATTTTAAATTATTTTTTCCTAATATTATGACCAAAATTGGTTTTTTTAGGATATCTTAGTCATTTGGAGGGGGATTTGATCCCAGAAAGAGGCTAGATCTTCAGGGGAAGTTGGGCTTCCTCATCTGAGCATGAAAACTATAAAAAATCAGGCTTTTTGAAGCTTGGAGCATGACTTTTGATGCATGAATTTGAAGGAGTAGCTTGTAATTTTTGGCCTTTTCTCATGATTTGAGAGGCATTTTTGCCATGTTTTTGAGAGGAATTTGATGATGTATGTATGAATCTGAGCAAGGAGGTCTTGCACATCAGATCTAAAGCATGTTATGTAACAACAAATAGCCTATGTAAGAGAACTTTGAGCATTTTAAAGAGCAATAAAGAGGTCCTCCACTTGGAATCGGGCCCGAAGACGTAGCCAATGATTGGTGAACTCCGTTAACAAGTCTTGTCTCTATTTTTGTTTCTGTTTTGTTGGTCTCTTCTCTTAATTTACAACATGGTTATTAATCGATGATCTCTTTATTCACTTATAAGCATCAATTAAAAGTCACTTTTGATATTCCGCAAACAAGATAATAAGTTTATGTATTTCGCATTCTTATCGATCCGATGCATAAAGTACAATAAACTAAACTTGCAATTTATCAGTAATACCTTCATTTTTGGATCAACAACCCTGACCGGTTCGGAAAATAAATGTAGAGCTCCCTTCGCTCTTTTTAAGAAAATCTATTAATAACATGTATATCTCATATACATTTTATATATATATATATATATATATATATAAACTATATATATTCTATATGGTATATATATATATATAAAGCCTATATATTGTATATGGTATATATATATAAACTATATATATTTTATATATAATTTATATATAAAAAAATGTATGTATATGATGGGGAGGGCCGGTGGGTGATGTCAGGCATCGCCCCAGCCCCACTTCCCGCCCTTCCCTGTGGGCCATGCCATAGCCCCACGTGACCACGACCTGGCGTGCAAAGAGTTGGGGTGTTTGGAGCGATGCTTGACATTGCCCCTGCGGCCCTCCCCATCGTATATATAAGTTTACATACATACATACATACATACATATTTTTTTTTGTGTTTCTTAAACCCTTTGAAAGTGTTTTTGGGCATAAATTTAATTTTTTACTCTTTTTTTTAATTTCTCCTCATTTTCTCTTAGGTTTTATATATAAATTTCTTTTTTTGGAATTTTTTTACTCCTTTTTTTAAGTTTTTCTTTTTTCTTTTTTCTTTAATTTAAATGTGCTTTTAATTTTTAATTTTTTTCTTCTATTAAATTCAATTGTTTTCTTTTTCTTAGTTTTTTTAGTTTTTAATTTATCAAAACAAAATTAAATTATATTTTTTTTCTAAATATTAAAAAAATATATTATTCAACTATAATTATTTTCTATGTATTGAAGTAAAGGTAAACAATGTGTTAAAAATGTTGTTTTCCACCATATTTTAAAAGTATGGAACCATAAATCAATTAAGGAGACACAATGATATGAAAAATATTAATTTCAAAAAAGTAGATGGTAAAAATATTTTTAAGATTAAAAGAAGCATGGAAAAATGACTAAAAACACTGTTGGAAAAAACAGATTTGAAAAATTTGAAGATAGATGAAAAATAACCATTTAAAAAAATAATGTGGAAACATTATGGATCAAAAATTTTAAAATATCAAAATACCACCTAAAAAAGAAGGGGGTTGCTACCAGTATCACCATTTTTAAAAATGAGGTAAAAAATGTGACCCCCCAAAAAATGAAAACTTTGTAGAGTTCTTGTTAAGTTGTACCTAACTATGTTTATATCGATCTTTGGAATGAATTAGTTCCTTGGTGGCGCAAAGGTCGATAAAGTGGATATTGAAGTGATGAATAATTATGATTTTGGGGAATAATCTTTATTTCCTCCATATTTACATGATTTCCTTGTGTCCTAATATCTCCTCAAGAAAATACCTCATATAGGGTACATAACAAGATGGTTGACATGGAAGTTTTCAATTCTTCCATCTTCTTATCCATCTATACCCTATCTTCTTCTGTCTTCTTTTCTAGTAAGATTTCCATTTTATCTTCCGTTTAATTTTTAAGTGTTTCTTTGGAACATGAGAAATCCACATGTTTTGACACACTACCACTCATTTCATCAACTTGGTTCTTTAATTGAGATAACTTTCAAAGTCTTCATTTTCTTTATATGTCATGTGTGATCTCTCTATAGGTTTACTAGGAGTATAAATTCTTGAAGGACCTCTTGCCATTGAATAAAATAATAATTCTTATATTTTTCCTCTTTATCATAAATTATGGATGACCAAAAACATATCTCTAATAAAAAGTTATGCTAATTG